>PVJX010019491.1:0-34796 GCA_004027295.1 Dolichotis patagonum | reverse complement strand
AGCCCTGGAATTCTTTCACTCTATGCATGGCTTTATACTATTGTGTTATGTTTGATATTATTGTAATTGAAACTATGCTCAACTATAGCAGAGTAAGAGATATGGTGTTAGATACTGTTGATGTCCAGTTGACTTAATGTAAAGTACTGTGTTGCCTATGTTGTCCTCTTCTGATCTGCTCTGTACTGCCCCCTTTTGTGTTATTCTCTTTTAAATAAAAAAAAAGTGATAAAGCAAAAAAAAAAAAAAGAAGAAAGAAAATAGCCATTCTCAAAAAATTGTTGAACAGATTTAATGCAATTCCAATTAGATTATTAGCATACCTCACAGATCTAGAGAAATCATTCCTAAAAGTCATCTGGAACCAGAGACTTACAATAGCAAATGCGGTTCTGGGCAACAAAGGCAAGGCAAGAGGCATCACAATCCCTGACTTGAAGTTATACTACAAAGCTACAGTGATAAAATCAGCATAGTACTGGAGTAAAAACACCTGAAGATCAATGGAATAGATTAGAAGATATGACAATATCTACAAACACACTCTGCCACTTTATCTTTGACAAAGGGGTCAAACATGTTCATTGGAAGAAAGCCTCTTTAATAAGTGATGCTGGAAAAACTGGCTTTCCATATGCCAAAAAGTAAAACTAGACCCATGGCTATCACCATGCACTAAACAAAAGTCAAAATGGATCAAAGATCTAAATGTTAAACAAAAGCACTAAATCTGCTGGAAGCCAAAAATTTATACTTTTAATCTTTTTTTCCCTCTTTCCCCAAAGGAACCTATGGCTTTTTATCAAGGTAACCATACACTGGGGATAAAGGAAAATGATCAGACATTTTGAGTTCTACTAGACACTGTTTTTAAACTAATGTTGATTGTAGGAAATCCAAGGTCCTCCAATAAGAATAGGAGCCTATGATTGTTAGGTGATCAATGGAGTTTTAGCAAAGAACCAACTTATAATCGGTCCAGTAGGTCCCCGAATCCATCCTGTGGTCATTTCCTCAATTCCAGAATGCATAATTAGAATAGTTACATTTAGTACTTGGCTGAATCCCCATATTAGTTCCTTGACATGTGCTGTGAATGATATTATGGTGGGAAAGGTCAATGGAAGTCATTAGTGTTGCTTCTACCTGGGAAATTGGTAAGTCAAAAACAAAATTGAAGTTTTGGAGAGATCAGTGCCACCATCAGAGAGTTGAAAGATGTAGATTTAATGATTCCCACCACATCCCAATTTAATGTTTCTATTTGGCACATGCAGGATATTTATGGATCTTAGAGAATGACAACAGTTTACTATAACTTTGATCAAGTGGTGACTTCAATTGCAGCTCCTGTGTTCAGTGTAGTTTTCTTACTTGAGCAGATGAACACATCTGCTGGTACCCAGTATGCAGCTATTGATTTGGCAAATGCCTTTTTCTTCATACTTGTTCATAAGACCCACTAGAAACAGTTTGTGTTCAGCTGGCAAGGTCAGCAATTCACCTTTACTGTCTTTCTTCAGTGGTATATGACCTTTCCACCCTTGTGGCACAACTTAGCTCATAGCGATCCTTTCTCTTTTCTGAGGTGTCACATTGATGACATCATGCTGAGTAGACCACCTGAGCAAGAAGTAGAATTCACCGAGGACTTGTTGGTAAAGTAATTACACCCAGGAGAGGTTGGGAAATAAATGCAACTAAAATTTAAGGGCCCACTATCCCAGTGGAATTCCTAGGCATCTAGTAGTGTGGGGCATACAGAGATATGGTGAAGGGTAAGTTGTTTATCTGGCCCCTCCTACAATTAAGAGAGACATAACACCTTGTGAGTCTATTTGAATTTTAAAGGCAACGTATTCCTCATTTGGGTGTGTTACTCTGGCCCATTTACCAACTGATTCAAAAAGCTGCTAGTTTTGTGTGGGACCTCAAACAAGAAAATTATCCTGGTCCAGGCTATTCTGTCACTTGATCATATATCCAGCAGATCCACTGGTACTTGAGGTATTAGTGGCAGATAGGGATGCTGTGTGGAGCCTCGGGCAGGCCTCCATTGGTGAAAAATAATGGAGACTCTTAGGATTTTGGAATAATACTCTGCCATCATTTGTAGACAACTTACTCTTTGAGAAACAACTCCTGGCCTGCAACTGGGCCTTTGGAAATTGAACACTTGACCATAGGACAACAGGTTATCATGCAACCTAAACTCCCTGTAATGAACTGGGTGTTGTCTGACTTAATGGAGTCATAAAGTTGGATGTGCATAGCAACAGTATGTCATCACATGGAAGTACTATATATGAGATTAGGTCTGATCTGGTCCTGAACGTATGTTTTTGTCACATTCTTGTTGCTGAGACAAAACACCTAGTACCCACAATTTAAAAGAGGAGAGATTTATTTTAGTTTGTGGTTTTCAGTGAATTCAGCCATGGTTGGTTGCTGTAAGGCAAAGCAGCATGATGGAAGGGCATGATTCCCACTTCATTACAGGCAGGAAGTAAAGCAGTGAGAGGCAGAGCCAAAGACAAGAATAGTCCTTTCCAGCTCCTTCCTCTAGTGAAACATGCCTTTAACTAGGCTCTGTCTCCTGACAGCACATGAACTACTGACCTCATCAATGCATGAATCCATTGAGTATTGTACTCCCATGATCCAGTCACCTTCCAAACACACGAGACTCTTGGAAGACATTTGGATCTAAACCATAACAAGGTAGAAATGAATTTCATAAAGAGGCTCCAATGCCCGTGATTCTTGCTCATGCTATACTGCCATGCTATTCTGTTCCCCAATAGGCACAAGTGACCTCATGGGGTGTCCCTCATCAGCTGATAGGGAAAGTTAGGGTGTGCTTTATGATTCTGCATGTTATGTAGGCACCAAATGAAATTGGACAACTGTAGCACTCAGTCCTTTTCCAGGACATCCCCAGTAAGACAATAGGGTAGAGAAGACAACAGTATAGAGAATCCAGGTCTAAACCATATACTCTAGATAATCAAACAGTTTGTACACTCTGGAACAGTATGTACATGCCATTTTTTGTTTGTGTTTTGTGGTGCTGGGGACCGGACTCATAGCCTTGCACATGCTGAGCGGGTGCTCCATCTCTGAGCTATACCTCACACCCTATATGCCAGTTTTGACAGTGTTTCCACATTTGTTTATGGAATAGTACTAACCTGAACAAATATTTGAAGTTTATTATAAAGATGTTATTTTTAAAAATTATTTGGGTTTTTTGTTTTAGGTACTAGAAATGAAATCCAGCACCTTGTGCCTGCTAAGCAGGTACTCAACTGCTAAGCTATACCCCAGCTTCTTTACACAGTTTTATATATCGAAGGTACATAGGTTGAAGGGAGGTGAAAACCCTGAATTCCTGCTAGTAACACTTTGTCCTATTCAAGAACCAAGGTCTCCACCCCTCCTGAAACTTCTTGAATAAAATACAAATCACATCCTACCATATTTTGCTCAAGACCTACCAATGGCTTCCTGTCACACAGTGAGATTAAACCCAAAAACCCATGCCTTGTCCAATTTATTCTACTTCACAGTTTTTTTTTATGTCTTATCAGATTTTTCTTCCTACCCTCAGCCATTCCATTCCACCATCCTGACAATCCATTCTACTACTGTCCAGGATTCCTGGAGTGGTGGAGAGGCAGGGGGTAGTGGTTCACTGATGCTTCCCCGATGGTGGTGGATCCTTGGGGTGTGGCTTCTTCTCCTGGCCAATGCTGGGTTTGCCAGATCTGTCTGGGCCACTGGCACTTGGCTTCAGAGTATGGTATATTCTGCAGGCATGTGCTGGGCTCATAAGATACTTCCCAGCTGCTGGTGTAGGGCCTTGGGGCATGGCTTCTTCCTATTAAGTCCGTTTATTCACAGATTTGGTTTGGCTCTGATATTTCTTTGCTGATTTTCTCTCTAGTTGATCTGTCTCTCTGTGACAGTGGGAGATTGAGGTCTCCCATCACAACTGTGTTATTGCTAATTTGATTTTCCATGTTAACCAATAACTGTTTTATATAGTTGGGTACTCTCCTATTAAGTGCATATATATTTATGATTGTCAAGGCATTTATGCTGTCTCCACTTGCTCATTGACCCCAACCAATCTTGTGTTACTCTTCTTTGCTTTTTTTTCTGTTGGATTGATTTCTCATAGTTTCTTGCTGTTTTTAAGATACCTATCTTTTCATGATCACTAGCTACAGTTGTGTCTGCAATATCTGAAATTGTATCCTTCCCTTCATTCATTCTGTTGCATACACTTTCATTGGAGGTTTTAATCTCCTGGATGTCTTTTTCTATCTGTTTTATGGATTCCATTTCTCTCCTATGTTGGCCATTTTTTTATCTTCATCTTTTTCTAAGCTTATCTATTCTTTCATTTATATCTTCTCAAATATCTTTGATTTTAAGCATCATTTCTTTTTGTAACTAAGAGACCATCTTCCCTCTATAGCCTTTTCCACTTGTTTTTTCATTTCTGTTGTCATTTCAGAAAGTTTCAGTGTTTTGACTTCTAACTGTATCTATCTTATTGCATTCCAGGCCTGTCCTGGGGCTGCGCGTCACCTCTGTGTCTTTTCATTCCCCACCTTCTCTCTTTTCTTTTTCTTTTCTTTTCTTTTCTTTTCTTTTCTTTTCTTTTCTTTTCTCTTCTCTTCTCTTCTCTTCTCTTCTCTTCTCTTCTTTTCTTTTCTGTGTTGATGCTCCCATGATATATAGCTCTGCCACTAGCATTGAGGCCTCTTTCAAGGTGTAAAGGATATGTCCTTTTTTTTTTGCTACCAGGGATCAAACTCACAACCTTGTGTTTGCCAGGCAGGCTCTTAAGCCACTGAGCTAAATCCCCAGACCGGATATGTCCTTTCCTCAGGAATGTCCTCCAGATGTAGTTGGTTCATTATAGCTACCCCCAAGAACTTACCTTCTTCTGGTATTTACAGTTCTGTGATAATGTCCATGTTGCATCCCAGAGATGAGCTGAGATGGAGCCAGTCTTGAGCTTTAAATGTCAGGGCTGGGATTGATCTGTTGGTAGAGTTTTCCAGGGTGCAACTGCTATCTCCTCGCTGCTGTTTCAGATATTCCATGATATTGGTCTCGCTGATTACTTCGCCTTGCAGAGGTGTGTGCGTCTGTGTGCTGGGCTGTTGTCCTAGGTCTTGGGGTTCCCATCAGTCTTACACTCTTTCAGCTGGCCTGCTCTCTGGGATGCAATGGAGGAGGCCTGGGTCACAAACTCACTGTCTTACAGCTCGCTCCACCATCCAGGATGTAGTAGAGGGGCCCAGTGCACGGACTCACTGTCTTCCAGCTGGCCTACCCTCTGGAATGTGATGGAGGGGCACAGAGCATGGACCCACTCTCCACCAGCCAGGCCACCTGCTGGGATGTCCATTAGTCCCTTATATTAACTACAAAGGAAAAGGACAAAATTAAAAGTGTGGAATTATATAGGAATTTACAACACTTTTCAGTTTTATAGGTGAAGAAATCCATTAAAAAGGAATGCATTGTTCACACCCATCTTTAGGGACATGTTTTGTAATCAAGGCCAGGGTAGAGTACAATGCAAACTTAAGGCTTAAAAAAAATACATTAAAATACTTTTGAGACAGTGGAGTAGGGAATTACAGTAATAGCTTTTTTCACACACTTCTGTTTGCAAACAATTTGATTTACAAACAGAAGTGTTTGGCAAAATTTCACTTTCTTTTGTGAACTTTGTATCAGGTGACAAACTTGACAGTGACCATTTTCTCCAGAGTCGTAGAACAAATTAAGTTTGTGAACCAAGGTAACACTGTATTTGAGCCTCTTCATACTTCTATTTATCTCTCTTTCTTTTTGCCCTTTATTTGTATGTATATATATGTATATATATATATATATATATATACATATATATGTATATCTATATGTATGATTTCATATAAAGGAATGGTAATTTGTTTCATTTATACTACTGTGCTTGTTTCTCTTTTCTTTCTTTTTTTTTTTTTTTTTTTTTTTGGTACCAGGGATCAAACTCACAACCTTTCGCTTGCCAGGCAGGCGCTTAAGCCACTGAGCTAAATCCCTGGCCTGTTTCTCAATTCATTTAAAAGAAAGTTTTGTACTACTATTGTTGTTTATGTTTTGTTATAAAAAATTTGATGTCTGTATCTTTACTCTGCATAAGTACTTTGAAGATAATACACAATGTATTAACTATCCTTATTCTCTTATTATTTCATTATGAAATTTTATTTTCACATAAATTTAAAAAAACTCATATAGTACATTGTAAATAGAACTTGTCAATTTTACTCTTTCCTTTTGCATTGCTTTGGTTTTTTTTATTTTAAAGAGAATAAAACCAAGCAAAATAAAACAATAAAACCAATCAAAACAAACCGGTGTAAGTGACATGGGACTTCAAAACAATAGGAAATCAACAATGGTTACCATAATGCCTGTTGTCTTCAAAATAGCTTCAGATACCTTCAGACATAGTAAAAGTCAGACAAAACAGAAACAGAATAAAACCAATAAAAACAAAAACGATGAATGCAGTAAAGGACTTCAACACAACAAAAGAATAAATCCAAAATGATACCATAATATATCTTGTTATCTTTGAAATAGTTGTCCATGCCATTGGATATAATAAAATCAAATGGAACAAAATAGAATAAAACCCAACCCAACAAAACAATAAAAATGATATAAGACTTTAAAACAAGATGATAGGGAGTTAACAATGGCTACCACCTTCAGAAGGTTGTGTGGGAGTTAAGATATTTCCCAGGATAGGAAAGGTGGTTTATCTGGTTAGCCGTAGGCAGTGTAGCATCCCCCATAGATGCTATACGGCCTATTGTTATCTTAATAGATGATCGGATTACTGGCTTTAGACCTGCAAAGTCAGTGAAACACTAAGCACACAAGCATTAAATTGTATTTTAACCTAAATAGCTGTCATTGCAGCCTGTTTCTCTGGATCGGCTGGTCACTTATGGCATGGGAGGAGGGCCTCTAGATCCACTAGTCACTTGCGGTAGGGGAGCAGGGGTTTGGCTCTTCTCGTTTCCCTGCCTGTTGTCAGAAGGGGCTGGCATCTGGTTATTCCCCAAGTGACCTGCACATGGCACTGGTTTGCAGGGAGCGCTGGCTTCTTGGTGACTTCTTGTTCTTGCCCCTCACAGTCTGCAAATGGCCTCAGCTTTTTTTTTTTTAACTTATAAAATGTGGTTAAAATAAGTTTTGATGTCCTTATCTGCTAATTGCAATGTATATATCTATTCTAGCATGAATTCTATTGATTGGTATTTCTTCATTCCACAAGTTATATTTTTCTGCCTCTTTGCAATGTTTTCTCCTTTGCATTACTTTGATGAATGGGAGAAAATCTAATGCTTGAGTTTTAAAAAATGCATATTCTAAGACATGTTCATGAATTTTAAAATTCCTTATCCTGGGGAAACACCACCGTATTGTTGTCTAATGTTTATTTAATAACGATGTGCTAGGTTTCTTCTTTTAAATGTGATTTCTTTAAAAAGCTAACTCCTGAATCCAGGCATGGTAGTCCATGCCTGCAATTCCAGAACCTGAGAGGCTGAGCCAGGAGGCTGAGGTAGAAGAATTGCCATGAATACAAGTCCAACCTGGGTACACAGTGAGTTCAAGACCAGCCTGGGAAATAGTGAGACCCTGTCTCAAAAAACAAACAAATAGATCTAAAAAATCCCCACCCAGACCTAACTCCTTTGAAACCAAAACCTCTAACATATATTTTTATTTACAATAATCCTACTCTATGTTGAACACTCTGTATGCATTTTTCTCTAAGCTGATTAAATCCAGGACTTCATACACGCTAAGCAAGCACAGTCTACCATGCGTTTTATCCATACCACCATTCACCCTTTTAATTTCTACAATAATTCAAAATTTGACATTGTTTCATCCATTGCATGGATAAGGAAACTGGATCATAGAAAGCACAGCAGTTTACTGAGTTCCATGAAGCACAAAGTGTTAGAACTGAGCCTGGCAAGTGGATCAGCTGATTTCAAGGGCTGCTCTTTGGTTGTGTCTGAGTTATGGTATTTCCCAGGATGGGAAAGGTGGTTTATCTGGAGTGATCTAAGTGGAGTCTAGATGTAAGTGGCAAAGAAAAGTCAACTTAAGCCCTTCATTTGGTGACCACACTGCTCTAATGTTCTGAATTATGGAGTTTATTAGAATTTTTGTGTTCTTTTTGGAGATGGATTTATTGCTTGGAATATATTTTTTAAACTCTTGTAAAAAAATTTCAGAATTTTTGATATGCATAGATACATTTGTTGGTCATTTTGTCTCAAGAAATGGATAAATTTAGAAATATTGGTCCCTAGAATGATCAGTGCTCTAACAAGTTTGTAGTATAGTTCTGAACATGTAAAAGTTTTGTCTATTTTTTTTTTTGGACCTTAAAGTATAAAACCTTTGTAACTGAAAATCAGATACTGACATGAAAAGAGGAGGAATAGGTATGATGGATATGAATATATTTATGCCACAGTCAGTAAATGCTAGTGGAATCTGAAGTTATTCAGTTGCAGAAAATTCAGGCTGAGGAAGGACTCAACACTAGAATCAATTTGTGGTCAGTGTCTTGTCTACCTTCTCTTTTTATCTCTGTGATTGTTTCTGGGTCTCTATCTCTGGGTCTCTATCTTTGTATCTCTTCTGCCCTTCCTTCATCTGAGAATATAGGTAGTATGATAAAAAAACAAAATTTCAGAAAAAATTAGGATAAAAGTGTCAACTTTCTGACCTTAGGACAAAATATCTGACACCTATGATTTAAAGGAGTAGAGATTTATTTTTGGCTTATGGATTCAGAAGGGTTGGTCCGTGGTTGGCTGGTTGTACTACTGTGTGTCTGAGGCAAGGCAAAATTTCATGTCAGATGGGCATGGGGAAGTGAAGCTGCTTACTTCCTGGCAGCCTAGAATCAAAGCAAGGCATCAGTGCCAGGGAGAAAGGGGCCAGGGACCAGATATAGTCACCAGCACCATACTCCCACACCCTAAGTGCCTCTCAAGCTAATTAGATTGACAATCAGTTGTCAGGATAAACATCATAAGTAGAGTCTGAGCCCAGCAGATTTAAAAATATATTTATAAAGTTATAAAGATTAAACCTATGTTTGGGCACCAGATGATAAATCAAATTAGAAAGTCAAAAGGCAGACTCACTTCTAATTCAGTAAAGGAAAACAGAATCAACTAGGAAGTGTCTACATGGGTTATTCAAAGATAATTTATGTAATTTCCAATTCCTTAGGAAAAGAAGAATGTAAAAATATTTCCTCACTGCTTACATCAAAATCAATTCTATAACAAGATTCTATAAAATATCAGAACAAGTACTTTAGGATGATAGAAGACTTTTAAGGTATAACTCTGAAGCAGAAACAAATATTGCTTGACTTTATTATGTTTTAATAGAAACTTCTGTATAATGAAAATATGACACTTAGCTGAAAGGCTTATACATTTAGACAAAATAACAAATTATATACAGTTAATATCTATTATTTAAAGATATTTATAATATCTCTATTATAAGTAGAAAAGACCATCATACCATCATCATAATTTAAGTTCATGAGCAGAAGTTTGAGTCAAGGGCTAAGGGTTTAGCTCAGTGGCATATGTGCCTGCTTGGCAAATGCAAGGTTGTGAGTTCAATCCCTGTTACCAAAAAACAAACAAACAAACAAACAAACAAATACCAAAGTTGACTCAAGAAATATAGTTGTTTGGCAATTATTTAAAATTATCCTTTAATGTAGTGGGCCAGAAAGAATGAAATTCTCTATAATATGCCATAGTCAGTCAGTAGTGCTATGTTTTCCTGAGATCATCTTTAATATCACAAGTAAATATATGAATAACAAAATGAAGAAATTTAGTATTTTTGGATATCTGACTCTTAAAGGATTCCAAAGTAAAATATCTAACCCTGGCAGTATATAAATAGATATCATCGATAAGAGGTATACAACATTTCTAATGAAAATGTTGGCAACACGTATTAGAAACTAAAAATGTTTATAGCTTTTGACCCAGTAGTTTTGTTAGTGACTAAGCATGTATTTTCAGAAGTGTGACCTATGCTTTCAGGGAAAAGTTGCTGCCCCTTTTAATAAAAGTGCCTTTACAGTTGCTTTCAGTTTCAGAAAAGTCCCTCCAGAGAGACTTGCAAGGCACCCGCCAAAATTCCTGAGTTTGACCCAATGCTTTTGACCTACAGTACGCTTTGCTCATTAAATACTAAATTCTCTTCCTCTCTTCTGGTTCACTATTTGAGACGTGCAATGTATGAAGAAACTTGACCCTGAACTGAGAGTGATCAAGAATGTGCCTCAGGAGTCTAAAGAGAATTCTTTCTGTGGTCTGTCAACCATTTCAGAACTTTGGAAATGCAATGGTCAATTCATCAGAAAGAAATAGCAGGTGAGTATAGCGGACTTCGGGGGGCCTGCAGGGGAGAGACCCTGGTGCCTCGGGAACTGCACTGTGCAGTTAACTCGGGGTGCCAGGAGAACAAGGAGCTCCTTCCCTCTCTAGGGGACGGCTGAGAATGTGGCAGACTTTTGGTGGCCCAAAGGAGAGAGACCCTGGTGTGTCGGGACCTGCACTGTGCGGTTGACTTGGGGTGCCAGGAGAACAAGGAGCTCCTCCCCTCTCTGGGGGGCAGCTGTGAGGCTGCCGGGGCGTGTGGGCTGAGAATCAGACATCTCATGTCGTCCTGCCCCCCACCCTGTGTCCCCCCTCCCCCTCTGCTTAGCAAGTGGGAGCCAGTGAACTACACATCTTGTGAAAAGATGGGTTATGTTATTGAGTATGAGCTCCCCATATGCAAAGATATGGACAACCATTTGGAAGAAAACAAGAGACAATATGACAGATAGTGAAGATCTCTGGTTGTCTAGCTTTGAAATTTATGCTTTCTTATGTCCCGTTCTGTTCTGTTTTGTTGTGTTTAATTTTACCCCCTTTTAAAATAAAAAAAAAAAAAAGAATGTGCCTGCCTCTACATGTAGATTCCTCAGTGCCCTTCTTGTGTGTTTTAATAAACCTCTCTAATCTTTTATGTTCTGGTTGTGTTCTGGTTGCACTCAACAAGAAGCAGGTCTATAGCATTTGGTTACAGTTTCACTGAGAATATTAATTCTGAGGAAAAACTGGAAATATGTGCAAAAATTTTTATTCAGATGTTAGTTATATTAGCAATCAAATACTTAATGCTGAGAATTTACTCTCTCTGTGTGTATGTGTTTGTGTTTCAGTACTAGAGATTGAACCCAAAGCTTTTGTACTAAACTATGTCCCCAATTCTCTTTTATTTATTTTGAGATGGAGTCTCATTAAATTGCTACATTATGTGGATTGTGCTCAAACTGGTCTCCTCCTACCTCAACCTCTCAGAGTGCTGAGATTACAGGTGTGAGAGCACCTAGCTCTCACAATAAAATTTTAAGTAAAGATAATCTCAATTTGTGTTAAGAAAAATTTATGTATCCATTACACATTAATATAATGGTTTAAAAAATAACATAGACATAAGCATGTATATACATGAATACTTTAAGAAAATACATCAATGGCTGGAGATTTATCTCAGCAGCATAAGCGCCTGCCTTGCAAGCGTGTGGTCGTGAGTTTGATCCTCAGTACCAATAAAGAAAAAAAAAAAGAAAATACATCAAATTATTAATAGTAATTATCTTTGGCATTGTATGTGTTTTCATTTATATCTTTAATCTTTTGTTCTTTCTCTGACATTTGTACAATGCTCATGTGTGTTTTTTAGGAGGAAGAAGTCCATGCATGGTGGCAGGCACCTATAATCTTAGCTACCTGATACTCAGGAAGCTGAGGCAAAAAGAGGAGGCTTGAGCTTGAGGCCAGACTGCTCATAGTGAGACTTCATTTCATTTTGTTCTAGGAACATCTCTCTCTCTCTCTCTTTTTTTTTGTTTTTTGGTACCGGGGATCAAACTCATGACCATACTCTTGCAAGGCACGCACTTATACCGCTGAGCTAAATCTTCAGCCTGAGACTTCATTTTAGAGAGGAGAGGGAGAAGAGAGACAGGGAGAGAGAGAAAAAGAGAGGGAGAGGAGAGAGAGGTATTTTTAAAAAATGGGCCTTCTCTTTGGCTTTAGACAAATTTGAAGCCAAGTTTCCTTGGATGCCTACCCAATCACATTATCAGCCTTTGGTGCTGCAATGTGGATTAATCTATGTGTCTATTCATTTGTATTTAAGACAGTGACCCACAACAGGATAATCAGAGAGGGAACGTATGCTGAAGCAGGATGTCATATGCCTGAAGCATTTGGTGGACTTTCTTCTAAAAAAATGAAAGCTAAAGCCAATTGTGGTGGCCCTTGCCTCTAATCCCAACATTCTGGAAGGCTGAAGCAGGAGGATTATAAATTCAAGCCCAGCCTAGGCAATTGAGTGAAGCCCTATCTCAGAATAAATATATTTTATTTTTAAAAATGGGGGACGTAGCTCAGAGCCCTGGCCTCTGGTTTCAATCCCTAGTACCTAAAGAAAACAGAAATAAATACTTAACAATTGGGTCAATGGAATCTAGGCTGAATTATATGGAATGTTTCTTCTGATTTGAAAAGAAATTAAAACTTTTTGTGAGCTCCTAAAAGGGCTATAACCGTAGGCACTGTGCTGAGGTGTGTAATGTGGGAGTGGCCCTGGGCCCAGTTGGGAGGCTCAGGCACTTAGGGCCCAAGGATGAAGGAATTACTGCAGTGAATGAGTAGGATTCTAAAATTTCGGGATAGACAATGCCTTGTGCTCCTCTAGTGCATTGACCAGCTATAATTCATTGTTTGTCCTTGTGAGAACGATCCACATTTCAGTCCCTTGGCAGTCTTCTCCAAGCCATCATGTTCCGAAGGCTTCTTATGAGAAGCCGCTTAGAATTCTATGTGACTTTCTGCTTGGGGTAAGGGATTAACAAGAGGAAGGGTGACAAACAGGTTTCTGATGAGGGGCCTCAATGGTGGGCCATTCTCTAGTGTAGAAATCGGGAGGAAGGAGATTACTATTTAGATACTTTAAACTTTAGGTGCCTTGGGACACGCAGAAGGAGGTGAGAATTAAAGACCTTGGTCATGTTCTAGATCCCAGGGGAGATGTGAGCTAGATCTATGGATTTGAGACATTAATGAGTAGGAGGTAGCTGGTGATGTAGGCATAAACAGTAAAGATAAGTACATCAAACAGAGTTTATGAAACACTGCAGAGGACATTGCAGAAAACCCTTACAACAGGAATAAAGAAAATCTCAAAATGATTACATTGTCTGAGAGAGGATGCAGTTTCTGAAGGACATGATTCACAGTTTCAATAACCATGAAATCATTTAGCAAAATCAGGATTAAAAGATAAGGTGATACAATAGTTAAGTGTTGTGTCAGTTTGAGTAAGAAACATCTAACTGATATAATCAGCATAGTTCTGTGTGTGGCTGAGGGATTTACTGAAGAAAGAGGAACCACTCTGGATGTGAGTGGCACCAACCAATTGGCTTATAATCTGATGAGGTAAAAAGGAGAACAAAGAAGGAAGGCTTGCTTCTGTTCCTTTGGAAGAGCTCCAGTCTTCACCCTCACCTTGGACATCGTCTCCTGGCTTCCAATGCAAACTATTTGGCCTCTAGCACAGACCCTTCAGCCTTCCAGTGCAGTACCCTATGCCTCCTCATGCAGACTCGCACTGGACACTGTTTTGAGCATTGACTGGACCCTTTGGATTTCCAGCATGCTGACAGTCCTTTTGCACTCCTCCACACCTGACTCTGCAGGTGGCCATTGTAAGCCTACCTTACAAATCCTTACATATTTATATATCTTATATTAACTGTATTTCTCCAGTGAGCACTGGTTGATACTAATTTTGGCACTGCCTATGGCCCTAGAGAAACAGAAAAATGTAAAGATGAAATTCTTTAATGGGTTTAGTGGTTCCTAAAGTTGGCTCTTTAATTTAATGAGACCTAAAGATACCATGGTCTCTCCTGATAATGTGGGGAATACTGATAGTCCTTGGTGTGAATTGTTTAAAGTAATATGCAATGTAGATCCATTTAATTATCCTAAGTCATCACTTGTGAAATGTAGAGAATTTAGTGACTCCATATATGACACTTTTGAATATTTTTTGGTTGCTCTTAACATCTCTGGAAAAACTGGTGAAGGCAAATAATGAGCTCAAAACATGCATGAGAAATCTAAAGCCTTCCAGCTGTGAGGAGAAATTAATAAAGGAAAATAAAGAACTCAAAGATTCAAATTCCCAGCTCCAGACATACATACAGAATCTAAAACTTTCTAAGTATGTCCTAAAAGAATCTTCTCTCCTTTAGCCACAGGACTGAGATTGCAGAAGGCCCTTATAATCTGATTAGCTGAAATACAGTAAATTCAATACACAACCATGAAGGTATCTGAAGGAAAGGTGAGAGCACTGGCTGGAAAAGAATGGGATTCTGTAAATTGAGATGGGGATGTTTGGGAGGATCCTGATGAGGCTGAAGATGTTGAGCTCCTAGATGCTAATGAGATTATTTTGCCTGAGAAAGAGACTTCCCTACTCACCTTGGCAAAAGCACCTCCACTCACACCCTCTGTGATGTTGGTCTGTCTTCAACACCTGAAGAAACTTAATTCTGTGTTGACCAAGCATGATAATGCTGACTCTCCTCCTGCCCATGCCCATCACCTACTTTTGTCTTTAGGTCTATAGTTCGTAAGGGTCAGATACATAGTGTGACCCATGAGGAGGTCTTCTATCCTCCCAAAAAACATCATTTAAAAGTTTTCTAACTCGTTTAAGCAAAGGCCTGATGAATGAGTGTGCACATGGATTTTAAGGTTGTGGGATAATGGTAGAAAAAACATATACCTAGATCAGGCTGAGTTTGTTGATATGGGGCCCATTATTGATAAGGGTCTGTTAAATATTCTGAATTTGATATTGCAGCTCACAGAGTGAAAAAAGGCGTTAATAGTTTACTTCACTGATTGGCAAAACTGTGGATCAAAAAGTAGCCCACTGTGAATGAGTTAGAGATGTCTGATATTTTGTGGTTTACTACTGATGATGGGATTTAAAGGGCTTAGAAAATGGGAATCTGGAGGGAATTGATCATGTTAAATCTAGTCCTCCACACTGGGATGATCCAGAAAATGTACCCTTCTCACACCTTGAGAAACAGACTTGTGAGGGGAGCACCAGCATTCCTGAAGAGCTTTGTCATTGCTCTTCTCTGCATGCCAGATTTTATAGCGAAGACTGGTTACTCAACTGAGCAACAATTAAGCCAATGGGTTTAATTGGGTTCCTGAGTGGCAGGCATCAAATAGCAGCACTTAACTGCCAAATAAATTCAACTAAAATTCAAGGTTCTTCTATGCCAGAGAAAAATTTAGGAGTCCAGTGGTGTGGGACATATAAAGATATCCCTTTTAAGTTGAAAGATAAGTTGTTGCATATGGCTCCTATTATAACCAAAAAAGAAGGCACAACACCTAATGGGCCTATTTGGATTTTGGAGGCAACATATTTCTACCTAGGTGTTTTACTTTGGTCCATTTATTGAGTAACTTAGAAAGTTTCTAGTTTTGAGTGGGGCCCAGAGCAAGAGAAGGCTCTGCAGCAAGTCCAGGCTGTTGTGCCACTGGAGTCATATGATCCAGAAGTTCTGATGATACTTAAAGTACCAGTGGCAGTAAGGACACTATTTGGAGTCTCTGATAGGCCCTCATAGATGAATTATTGTGGAAGCCTTTAGAACTTTGGAGCAAGGGTCTGCCATCATCTGTAAACTACTCTACCTTTGAAAAACAGCTCCTGGCCTGTTACTGAACTTTTGTGAAAACTGAACATTTGACCATGGGTTACCAGGTGTTATGGTTTATGTCTAGGTGTTCCCACAAGCCTCATGTTTCATGGGGGCGGGCTTCTACAGTTTGTGACTGATTCATTGTTCAGTGCTGGGATTATGGGTTTGAGTGCTACACCCACTATCAGGTGGGTAGCCTACATATAATATAAGGAACAGAAAGAGTCTTCTCTCTTGCTTCTCATCTTTTGGTTCTTGCAGCTTTTGCTGTCTTCCAGTCACCATGAGCTCTTGCCCCTCTGCTGCGTCACCCTGCCTTGGAGCCAGCTGATTATGGACTAAAACCTCTACAAACTGTGAGCTAAATTAATTTTGGGTGTCATGTATTTTGTTCCAGCAATGAGAAAAAAGTAACCAGTACACCAGGTTCAAAGCAACTTGAGTTACTCATCATGAGATGAGTATTAGCTGATCTATCAAATCATGAAATTGGATGTGCACAGCAATAGTCTATCATTAAGTGGAAGTAGTATATAGGTGATCGAGCCAGAGCTGGTTCAGAGGGCACAAGTAGGTTACATGAAGAAGTTTCCTAGATTCCCATAATTCCTACTGTTGCCTTGTGTCTTCCAGAATTCACCTATGGTCTTATGGCATATCATATGATCAGCTGTCAGAGGAAGAGAAGGCTAGGGACTAGTTTATATACAGTTCTGCATATTTTGTAGGTACCACCCACAAAAGGACAGTTGCAGCATTACAACCCCTGAAGGACAGTGGTGAAGGGAACTTTTCACAATGCGCACCTGGTAATACATTTTCCTTGGAAGGAAAAAGGACCAAATGTCTAACTATATACTGATTCTTGGGCTGAATCCAATGTTTGGCCAGATGGTCAGTAACTTGTAAGGAACAGGACTAGAAAATTGCCAACAAAGATATTTGGGGAAGAGGTATGTGGTAGACTTCTCCATATGGGCAAGGGATGTGAAGATATTTGTGTTTCATGTAAATTTCACCAAAAAAGTGACTTTAGTAGAAAAGAACTTTAGCAGTCTAGTGGGTGAGATGACCTATTCTGTAGATAGCAGCCATCCTCTTTCTTCAGCCACCCCTGTTGTTGCTCAATGAGCTTATGAATTGAGTGACTATGATGACAGGAATGGAGACTATGCATGGACTCGCCAACATGAACTCCAGCTCACCAAGGCTGATCTGGCCATAGCAACTGCTGGATGTCCAATAGTACCTATAGCAGAGATTAACACTGAGTCCCTAATATGGCACCATTTCCTGTGACCTGGTGATGGTTTGATTATACTGGACCACTTTCATCATGGAAAGGATAGCAGTTTTTCCTTGTTGGTATAGACACTTATTCCGCATATGGATTTGACTTTCTTAGACATAATGTTTCTGCCAAAACTACCATCTGTGGACTTACAGAATGCCTTATCCACTGTTACGGAATTCTGCTCTGCCATCCTGCCCAGCTCAACCATGTTTAGGGGGATACTGGGGTGGGCAAACAGTGACTGTCACCTAGCTTCAAAGAGTATACCTAAGCTAGCCCCATTTACATTGCTTAGAGCCAACTGAAGAGAAAAAGAAATGGTTTAGCCAGCTTGGTATATACCAGTATATGGGCATAGAGCTAGGTTTAGCCAAAGTGGAGGTACTGCTCTTTATTCAAAAAGAGTCTTCCAGGTTGTCCTCCACAAAGTCGACAAAGGATGGATTGTGATAGCTGACTGATGTGTCAGTGTGAGTGAGAAAACTCAAGTAATTGGATTAGCATAATTCTGGGTGTGTCTGAGGGGATTTACTAAAGACTGAAAATCTACCCTAACTGACACCAACCAATAGGCTTGTAGCCTCAATGGAATAAAAAGGGGAACAAAAAAGTAAGGCTTGTTTCTGTGTCTTTGGAGGAGAAACTCCTGCAGTTGTTATCAGTCATGAGGTGATGACTGGTCACTCCTCACTAGAGCTGAGCTGGTGCTAGTACTAAGATTCTGAGCCACCAATATGGTGAGCTCTTTATAAAAATTAGTCTGTTTTTGGTATTTTGTTATAGTAACAAGAAAAGGACTAATGCAACTGGTGTTCCTATAAAAATTATTTTTAAAAATAGAAATCTGGACATGACATGCAATGGGGAACTCCATGTGAACATGAAGGCAGAGCTTGGGATAATGTACCTGTAAGCCAAGGGCACTAAAGATTGCCAGAAAAGTACCAGAAGCTGGGAAGGGGCCTGGAGCAGATACTTTCCTGGCATCTTCAGACAGAGCATGTCCTGTTGATAAACTGATTTTTAACTGTAACCTGTAATCTCCAGAACTGTGAAACAATATATTTCTGGCATTTAAATTACTGTATTTATGATAATCATTTGTGGTATTTTATTATAGCAGTCCAAGGAGAAGAAGGAGGGAGGACAAAGGAGGGAAAGGGAAGAGGAGAGGGAGAGAAGAACATGCACATTTAAAGAAATCCTAATTCTCAGGATCCAAAGAATATGGATTAAGGAATTTATAGAAGTACCTGGAAACCAGACTAGGTAACAGTAAAAGAGTCATAACCAGTTTTTTGCTGTGTAGTTTCCATCTAGAAATCATTTCTATATGCTATCTGCTAGAAACTGTAAAATACATTATGAAGGTTTTTTTAAAAAAATTGATCACTTTTGTATTACCTAAGTTCAATAAAATCTAACATCACAAGGCATAATTCATAGCTCTCATGTAGATAATGGTTACAGTAACTTGACAATAAATCCTGATAGTATTGACAGAAAGAGTTTATACAGATATTTCAAAATTCTTCAACTTGAGCAGAAAAGCAGGAGTGAATCAGTAAAAAATTACACTCCACAATAGTTTAACAAATGGATTTCCACTAAAATGAAAATGAAAAAAGATTCATATCTTGGATGAATATTAATTCTTATGCTTTTCATACAAGGTCAAATTAATCTTTAGGGTGAAATTCATAATTCAAAATAAAAGCTGTATGTATAAGAAGAGCTTGAAATTTATTCAATGAAATGAAGCTGTTGCTTAACTCTAACTTGATTTTCATTTATTTATTTTTGGAGCAGTCAATGTATTATCAGAGAATTGCCACCTTATTTATTTTGTAAATGCTTTTTGATTTTGATGGTTGTACTCAAGGGATATACACAATATGGTAAATAGGGAAAAGGTTATTTTATGTTTAGGAGTTGTTGGAAGGGATGGTGTGAGAAGTGAGAAGTGAGAATGTTCAGTGGAGCAATGCAGAAATGCGGGGTGAGGAAGAGGAGGAAGGGACAATATAAACAATTTGTTTAGCTGTGTGACGTTGAGTATGTGATGTGACCTTTCTGGACTAGCTTTGACCTACCTTATTATTAAGTGTGAAAGCATTCAGAAGATTGTGTGAGGAAATAAGAGTGTAGCTTAGTGATAGACCATTTGCCTAGCATGTACCCTCTCTTGTATCTCCAGAAATAAAAGGCTACGTGAGGCACAGTAAAAACCCAATTGATATTAATGATTCCTTGTGTGAGACAATGTGGTAGAATGAGAAACGTGGATTGGATTTTGAAATTGGCTGAATATTCAGCTCAGCTTCATACCAACTTACTGAGCTTCTCTTCCTCATTTTAAAATTTTTATTTGGTAAGGTTGTGTATTTATAAAAATGTCATAACATAAAAGAAAGCATATGGCACCATGGCAGTAAGGGTACTGGTGGCCTAGATGGCTTATTTAATGAGTTACAAAAATCCATCTGTCTTAGTTACTTTCTCATTGCTGGGACAAAATACCTGACACGGATAAGTTAAGGGAGGAAAAATGTATTTCAGCTCACGGTTTGTAGAAGTTCCAGTCTATAGTTGGTTGGCGCCAAGGCAGGGTGGCATAGCAAAGAGTCATGGCAGAAGAAGAACAACCTGTGGCAGGGCAGGCGGAAAGCAGTCAGCCTGCTTTCCATCTTTCCCTTTATATTCCACCCAGGGTACAAACCTGTTGTTTGGTGCCACTCACACCCCGGGTAGGGGTTCTCATTATTCACACCCAGAACTCTGCACTAAACCAGTCAATGGACTAATCCAATTATCAGTGCCCTTCATACATATTCATGCAACCCAGATCTAGTCACCTCTGAAAAGCTCCATCTATGAGTGAATGAGCCTTTGGTGGAGGGATATCTCGATACTAGAAATAACACCACCCTTTGCTCTGTGATTTTAGTTCTACCTACTAGATAAATATCCTAATATACTGACAATCAGAGCAAAACATTTAAATGTCTTCTAAAAGTATCTATACTTTGAATGTGGTTCCTTTGTGCAGTATGCAACTTGCAGAGAAACACCCAGTGAGCAACACGAAGTATGGCACATGGTAGGTGATGATTTAATGCATGTTTCATCTTTTTTCTTGTCCTATTTCCATCTTCCTTTCTTCCAGTCATTAGCAGATCTTACAGGTTTACCTGAGCTGTCTACACTGTATGGAGTTACCACAACCCCTAGTGAAGAGTTTCTGTGGGAAGCAAAAGTAGTCAAGACTGTTTCCCTTTAATAGATGGAGCCCCCTTAGAGTCAGGGTTCATGCTCCCTTATCTGTTTCTCTTTGTTCCACTGTATCTCTCTCTCCTCAAACTAGCCTTGAGTGTGAAACTTATGAGCCCTCTGCAGAAAAAACCCTGTTTCTCTTACTGTCTCTTGACATCTTCAGCTTCCTGCAGTGACCCAAACATTTTTAGTAATTCTTCACATCTGCTTCTCATTGTTGTCAAACATGAAAATGCACTCTTACTTTTCTCTACAACTCTACCCAAACTACTCTTGTCAGAACATCAGAAAATGGAAAGATATTACTTGTTCCTGAATAGACAGAACCAATACAGTCTAAATGGCCATACTTATAAAACTAATATACAAATTTAATGCAATTCCAATAAAAATACTAACAGCATTCTTCACAGAACTGGAGAAAATCCTAACATTCATATGGAACCAGAAGACACTCAGAATAACAACAGCAATCCTGGTAACAAGAGGAAAGCCGGAGGCATCACAATCCTGGACTTGAAGTTGTACTACAAAGCGACAACAATTTACCTTCCCACCTCTTTTTACTTTTATTTTGAGGTAGGGTTTTGCCAGGTTTCTCAGGCTTTGTACCACCTTGCCATCCTTCCCCCTCAGCCTCCCCAGTGACTGGGATTATAGGTATGTGCCATTCCTATAATAAGTGTATGTTCCTCTCAGTAATATTTTGGATTTTACTTCCAAAATATCTTTCCAGTTCATCAACTTGCCTCAGTTTCTACTACCACCAGCCAGTTTCAAGCCCTCTCCTAGACCACTGCCCCTAATCTGACTTCCCAGTTCTACTCTTGCAACCCAACAAATCATCTTCCACCCTGTGATCACGTGGTTGTAGTAAATTTGGTCATGTAATTTCATTATGTCCTTCCCCAGTAAGAACAATTTAGAGGCTTTCCATTGCTCTTGGCATGAAAACTGAACAGCATTCCAGTGCACACAGCCTTCCCTACATGATTTAGCTCCTTCTACCTGTTCCACTCTTATTTTATGCCCCTGGGGCCTCACTCTTTCTACTCATGTCCTCTTCCTATTTTCTACCATGTCAAGTCCATTCTTTCTTTAAAATTTTTTTTCCATGATGCTTCCCTTGCCTGGAATTATTTTCCATTTGATGTCTGTTAGGCTAGTTCTTTCCCAACTTGGAAGTCCCCTTTTAAATGTCACCTTTCTTAAGTACTCTATGTGAAATGAGCTCCATTTCTGCTATTCTCTCTCACAATGCCCTATTCTTTCTTTCATAGCATTTAACACTATTGTAATTTCATACTTATAATTTCTTTGTTTGCTTTATGCCTGGTTCTCCCACTAGACTGTCAGTCACATGAGGATGGAGACCATAGTAGTCCGTGTCCCAATACTCCAGCACTTAGCATACTGCTCGGCACTTAGCATACCTAGTAGGCTCATTTGCTGAAGTTTTGATGGAATGGACCAGCCATTAGATTTTAGTTAATTCAGTTATTATTTTTGAACTTAAGCTTCCTCACCTGTATTTCTTGAAGTATTACTCTCAGATTTATGAAATGATTATGAGAGACATTATAAGTCATTATGTTTTTAAAACTGCATGTTTCCATTTGAATTGGTGTCTATTAATTCCCTGCTAAGAAAGATGATGAAATTAGCACTCCTACTTCCTTCTTTCTTCCCCAGCCTCCTGCTTTTATTAGTTATTTTGTTATATATTGGTGAAGTTTATAACATTTACACTTATTTGGTAGTACTGATTCTGTCAGTTACTTGGTTTTATATTTAAAGAAATTAATTTCTTGCTGTGTGCCGGTGTAGGTTCTTGCTTTCAAACAGTTTTGGTTACTTTAAATAGAAAAATGAATTGATCAGAGGATATTAGGAGGCTCATAGGTGGGAACACTAGGGAACCCTGTTCAGAAGATGGAAGGAAACCACGCTAAGGAAAAACAGCCTCCATCCTGCCTCTGGGGCAACTGACTTCTCCAGGTCTTGCCCACTGAACTCTCCCTCCTTTCCTCTCACCCTCTTGTCACCGTTTCTTCTTCTTTCCTCCTCCTTTGCCTGACATTTCTTCCACCTCTTCTTTTGCTGTGATGCCTTTGAATGGTTTCTGGTCATCTGGTTTCATTTTTTAAAATTCTTACTGTGAATAGATTTTACAAAGTATCCCTCTTGGAAGCTGAGAATGGTTGCTCATGCCTGTAATCCCAGCACTTTGAGGGACTAAGGCAGAAGGATCATAAATTTAAGCCCAGCCTGGGTAACTCAGTGACTTAGTGTGAAGGCCCTGGGGGGCAATCACCATACCTTAAAAACAACAACAAAACCAACAACTAAACACACACACACACACACACACATGCTCTAACACAATGTGGAGGAATTCCCCTTAACCCTTCCATTGTATTTGGAATCTTGTCTTTTTCCCGTGAGTTATTTAAGGGCCATCAATATGTTTTTGTGCCCTTGGGAATGAATAAAAAAGATGGGAGAAGACTTGGCTGTAGCTGTGAAGCCATGGGAAGAACTCTGCTCTATTCTGTATTCTAATTCACCCCAACTACCTTGAGTGGATCATACTCCCATGTGCCAAGGACCCTAGGATATTTCCAATACCCTCCAAACCCCCACCTCCATCATTCATTCCTCTGCAATTCACTGAAGAGACCTGAAACCTTCATTTCTGGCAGAGAAAATGGGCCTTCTCCCATTTCATCCATCTCGCCTTTGAAGCAATTTCTAGTCTCTCCAATCAAAATGGGGAAATGGAAACATATACTATAGCTTCAAGTTGTTTCTTTTCTGATTTGAAATAAAGTGATTGTAGTTGAAGAATTTTGGATTCCTTATAATACAACTGATGGACCAAGACTGGCGGTGGTAGAGGAGGTGGAGGGAAAAGGTCATGCTCAGATTGTGTTTGGTCAGAAACTTCTGCTTTGTCCCTTCGCTGCTCCTTGTTTGATTGTCACTGATGAAATTTCTGCTAACTGCCTGACTGTACACATTGAAGTAGGGAGATTCGTTGGTCCAGGCATCCTGATTACAACTCCCTCGACCAAAAGATGGAAGGAAGAAGGAAAGGGAAAGGAAATGTAAAAGAATTAAGATGTGTTATGTATATGCACCAACTCCCTGTGAAGAATGTAACCAATATATACTAATAATATTTTTTTAAAAACCACGAGAATCTGGCTCCAGATGTATTTTTGTCATTGGTAAAACCAGTCATAAGCACAATACCATAGATGTAACAGCCTTGTTGGTGAAAGCCGAGGGGCCCAACTTATACCTTATCAAGTCCCTTGCTATTTTTACATAGGAACAGATAACAGAGAGCCAATGTCTACGAGCATCTCTTTCTCCAGGTGCCACACTGGGTATATAATTATCATAAGAGTAGGTGCTGAATAATTTTATATGTCAAATTGGCTAGGCTACATTACCAGGTATTTAGTAAAATACCTAACTTAATGTTCTTGTGAAGATATTTTTAGAAGTGATTGATATTTAAATCAGTAGACTTGGAATACGGTAGATTACCTTCCATAGTATGGGTAGGTCTCATTGAAACAGTTGAAGACCTTAAGAGAAAAAAATAACAAAACAAACAACAATAATAACAACAAAACCTGACACAAACACCTCCCACACACACCAGTAGAGAATTCTGCCTGACTTTAGTTGCAATATTAACTTTTCCCTTGGTCCTTCCCAGCTGATTGATATTTCCTATAGATTTTGGACTTGCCAATCCTTACAGTTGTGAGAAGCAACTTCTGAACGTTTCTCTGTATCTCTCTCCCTCTCTCTCTCCCTCTTTCTTTCTCTCTCTGTCACACACACACACACACACACACACACACACACACACACGTTACTTTTCTCATTGCTCAAATATCTGACACCTAAAATTAAAGGAGAAAAGTTTCTTGTAGCTTATAGTCTGTAGAGGTTTCTGTTCTTGTTGACTGGCTCCAAAACAAGGTGGCCTGGCAGACAGAAGGAAGCAAGCAGCAAAGCAGCAAGCAGCCCCAGCAGCCCTTATATTCTATCCAGGCTACCCACCCTCACACCCTGGGAGGGCCTTTCCATTGTCCACTTCCAGAATTATCAGTGATCATACCAATCAATGGTCTAATTTAATAATTGCACATCCTGAATCCCAACATCACACACTCAGTTCCAACATCACACCAAACCCAGCCATCTCTCAAAAGCCCCACCTATGACCACATGAGATTTGGGGAGCAGCATCTAGATACAAGCTCTCTCTCTCTCTCTCTCTTTCTTTCTCTCTCTCTCTCTCTCCATGCACATCCTGGTGGTTTTTTTTCTCTAGATAAGTAATGCAAATAGAAGTTACTATGTTCTTCAAGTCATCAGATTCTCAGTATGCAGAGGCAACTCATTTTGCCTGTTGCCACCTCCTGTAAGTTTCACTAAGCTGAGCTTGCTGCAAAATGGGGAGGTAGCAAGGGATATAGCTTAGCAACATAAGCACCTGCCTGACAATGGCAAGGTCCTGAGTTTGATTTCCAATACAAAAAGAAGGAGGAGGAGGAAGAGGAGGAAGAGATGAAAAAGAAGAGGAAAAAAAGAAAAGAAAAAGAAAACAGGGGGAGGCAGACTTGAGTCAAGAATGCCTGTTTTCAGCAAATACGGTCCAACATCTACAATAAATATTATGTAAGGGGTAAGAAACTGCTCAAAGAGGAAATGTAATTGGGATTGGAGAAAGGAGGAAAGGAGGAAGAGAAAAGGAAAAAGACATAAATTTGTATATGTATACATAAGATACTAAGATAACTATACTGCTAATTAGTTCTTCTCAAAGAACTCTTAGTACTCATATGATTAGATCAATTTTACATGTTTATATCTGGTAATCTAAGCAACTCTTTTAAAGGTAACAATATGCAATATTACAACCATTGTCAAATTCCTATTATCTTGTTAGAAAACTTATTCTGTTACTGTTTTGGGTTTGTTATTGTTTGTTTGTCTCTTTTGCTTTTTGTTTTTCTTTTCTGTTTTTTTCTTTGAAACAAATAAATAAATAAATAAATAAAGAATGCTTGCTTTCAATTTCTAGCTCTACTACTTTTCTGCCATATGATTTGGGAGGTTTGTATATTCTTTGTGGCTCAATGTCCTCATTTGTAAAGTGGAGCAGGTGTTCAGTGGTATCTTTTAAGATTATGTGACAATTAATTGAGTTAATAGACGCAAAACAGTATAGGCCATGAGCAAGAGCCCACCTAGCCTCATATCTGATGCCTTAAGGTACATGTATTATAGGCTACAATACCAACATTTGGGTCTGAGTACCACCTTTAATCAACACAGTTATATTTGCTTGCAATACACCAAAAGGAGTAAATAAAATTCATTAACAACCTTAAATAGGTACAGATCAATTTTTTCCACCAAATGATTTAGGCAACAACTTTGTTTTCAGAGCTTTTTAGATTTGGGAATTTTGGATAAAGGATCCAGAGCTGTATTGAATGATAATGTTTTCAAGATACCTGAAAACAAGTTATCTTGCAAGCAGAGCTAATTGAATATTTAGCACTTGAATTTTAGAGGATGCTTATTACAAAACATTTTAAAGGCATAATTTAATAAAGACTATTTTTAGGCTCAATTAGGCAATGATATCAGTGACTCCTGGAGACATCCTATGGTTTTCAATATGAAAGCTGTGATGCAGGATAGGCACGATTCTTGCTGTGCTGTTTGTCACAACAGAGGGTTTGTCCTCACGTCACAGTAAATCTCACTGGAATTTTACATGTTGTTAGATTGAGAGACCCAGACTGGCATTGTGCTGGAAGCAAGCCAGGGGCTATAGACTTGCTGAAATTGGAAGGAAGTTGCAATCATGTTCATACAGCCATTCAACATATATATTTTTGAGTATATACTCTGCCAAATGTTACCAACTCTGTGTCACATTTTATTGTCTATATAGTGGTGCATGTGCATAGTTTATTTTTATAGTCCTATTTGGAAGGTATAGTAAATATCCTTATCCAGCTTATATTGCTGAAGAAGCAGAGTTCTGCAGAGGTGAAGTGTTACTTTTAGACATAGAAGTAGCTAACCTGAGGGAGAAAACAAAGTTTTTTTTTGCCTATGCCACAAGTAATTGAGCTTTGTACTTCATGAAAATAGCAGTGAATATATATTTTAAAACCCATAAACAGTAAGCTGTTAAGCAGATTGGTGCCAGCCATCAAATAAGATTTGAGTGACTGTGGTGAAAGATCTCATAGAGTTTGAGCACAAGGTGGTTGATTAGGTATTTCATAAGATAAAGGGCTGGCATGTGCTTGCAAGCTGGGCAGCATCGCTCACGCTCCCCCTGCAGGACTAAAGGACTACACTCTGAATGGCTGATGTCTGTCTCTGGGAATTATTCTCACTGGAGGGAGAACATTCTCGGCCAAGGTTAACGCTCCTTGACTGGTCCCTGTTGAAGCCTGATCTCTTTTTCTGGACTGGGAGCAACTCTGGAAGGCTCCTCCTGTGGTAGACCACTCTGTGGAGCTGGCTTGAGCTTAATGTGATTGTACCACAGCCCAGTTTCTCCCTCTGTCCATTCCTGGCTTTTTCCATCTTCTCCATAGCTGCTGAATCCTGAATACTCTCCAACACAGCTCTGCACGTAGGTCATCTTCTCTTAGAGTTCAATTCCTAGGAAACACAGCCTGTGTAAAACAAGGTCTCAGTGAGAGGGAAGGAAGTAGTTCTCAGCTCTTTATCATGTGACAAAAGAGTCACTTTTGAGATCTGTCTTTGATCGTTAAAGACAGCACTAAAAAAGACCTCTCTTGAAGTTTACCACACCTTTTTGTTGAATGAGATCCTCTGCCATTTGTTATTTCCCTTTATTTACTAACATTCGTCCTAGTTAATTTATCTCAGAATGTGAACAGACAAGCTTATGTGAAGCAAGTTTGCAATTGAAATTTGTTGAAGAACAGAAAATTACATGAGGAACTTGAAGGACAATGCATTTGTCAGAATAGGAAATGCAGAACATTATAGCAGACTGGAATACTTTTGGTAATGATGCATGGTTTTGAAATGATGTGAAAGGGAAATCAGTTAACCATGTAAATTAAACACAGAAGAATTCCATGATAATGATCCTGGGCCCTAATATTCTGGAGGAGAAAATTGTAGACACTGAAAATGAGGTCACCCTGGCACATGTGGCATTGGATCTACCAGATCACTTGGGTTTGTCAACTTGGTTTGATTTTCTGCTAGAGCATAAAGCAGTCCTTTTGCTCCTTGAAAGATGATAAAATAGCCCATTTTATAATATACCATAAAATAGTCCTGAGTAAGAGCTATTTTAGAAATAGAGAATTTAGCAAATAAGTTGACATCTCAATTTGAATTGGAGTTTCCAGGTTGAAATAGTTGTATTTGGTTGAAAAAAGGAGGAGGAAGAGCTGTTATTGTTAAGTTTTTCCCAATATTTCTCACCAAGAAAGTGCTTTGGGATAATAATAAAATGATTTCACTATGAAAAAATTGCAGAGAAAAGAATCTGGGGCTTTTTGATTGGCTGGTAATGAACATAAAGGACTGCATGCTTGTTGAATGGCAGATTGAAATCCAGTGTGTATTCATGCAAATCTTATGGGTGTGATATTGGATAGGACCACAAATTAGTGTTGGCATTAATGAGATGGAAGCTATAAAATACAGCGTTCCAATAACCATGATCTCTGATAAGGCCCAGTGGAAAGCACCCAAACCATTCAGACAAGTTCTGTGTGAAAGCAGAGCAATAAACAAAAAAGAGACATTCAAAATGAGGGGAATATAACTAACTGAACTGGTATTATAAGGCTTGGTTAAAACATTAATGCACAGCTGAGTGACAAACATAGACTTGCAGAGAATAATGATTTTTAGAAATAAACACTATTTAGATGTTACTCAAATGATCATAGAGAAAGAATATACCACTTCATTATAGGGAAGTTCATACAAATCAGAAATTGCCCTGTGACAATACCACTACTGCCACTACTAATACTAATGTGCTTCATATGTGTTGTGTATTGTGATTGATAGTTTATAGCATTTTTTTACCCAAGTTACCCATTTGATCATCATGATATTTTCACATGAATAGTTGCATACATATCTATGCACCTAGTTAGCCTTTGAATCTCATAACTGCAGGAAATGAGATCTTATTTGTCCTTTTTCTATTAATTGTTCAAAAATTCTCCTAAGTCATTTGTTTTGAAGAACATTGCCAGCAGACATTGCCCTTTTCACAGCATTGCTGAGTTTACCTGGCATATTGAGCAAACATTATTATGGCAACATTGTATTTTATAATTATATTAAGTTGATAAATGAACAGAAGATACCATGTGATACATTAAGATGGGTAGTGGCACTGGAATTCTTGGGTGATCTTTTTTTTTAAATTTTATTTTAAAGGGGGTAAAATTAAACACAACAAAACAGAACAGAATGGGACATAAGAAGCATAAATTTCAAAGCTAGACAACCAGAGATCTTCACTATCTGTCATATTGTCTCTTGTTTTCTTCCAAATTGTTGTCCATATCTTTGCATACGGGGAGCTCATACTAAATAACATAGCCAATCTTTTCACAAGATGTATAGTTCACTGGCTCCCACTTGCTAAGGGGGGTGGGACACGTGACAGGGGACAGGACAACATGAGATGTTTGATTCTCAGCCCACACACCGGCAGGCTCACAGGCACCCCCCAGAGAGGGAAGGAGCTCCTTGTTCTCCTGGCACCCCGAGTCAACCACATGGTGCAGGTCCCGAGGCGCCAGGGTCTCTCTCCTGCAGGCCGCCACACTCACCTGCTATTTCTTTCTGATGAATTGACCATTACATTTCCAAAGTTCTGAAATGGCCAACAGAACACAGAAAGAATTCTCTTAGGCTCCTGTTTGAAACCAGCAGCGATAGCAATCTGTGGTCTTGCTTCAGGGCCACTCTTGGGTGATCTTAGTCAGCAAGACTTACCTTCAGTCGCTGTTCCTGAATTCTCTTAACCAAATTGGTCAATATGGTCTTTTTCAGCATGTGTATATGCCTTTATTGAACCCCCCACTTTCCAGGTGCTTCATTAGTAAGTTCTCATGAACCCCCTTTTAGTTTGTTTTAGGTAAACCAAGTGGTATCTTTCCTGTTAGTGTTACCCATCATTATCATTTATTCAAACTCCTATCTCTCATTTCCTGTCTCTTTGGGGAAATCTTAGGCCATGAAATAGCTACTTCCTGTCCATCCTACTTTTTAATGTGGGCACACAAAATAGCCTCTACATTCTACTGCTCTGTTGCTATAGGACTTGTGGTCAGGGGAGAGAAATTATTGCATTTCTTTGTTGCTCACCATTCATTTTATTTCCTACATCTTTATTTTTCATATAAACTAAAAGTTACTTCAGTGCCTTTTGGGTGTTTCAAGGATCTCTTTGGGCCATACTTTAATCTTGTCATTTGCTATTCTGTTCTACTATAGTTTGAGTAATTTGTGTCCAAATTTGTGTCCAAACAGAGCCTGACACACAGGTTATGCTTAGTAAATGTCAAGTAAACAACCACCCTGCACAGAGAGAGGCCACTCTATGTTCATTGTATATATGTGGAACAGTAAAGCAAAACTATATTTGCAGTATAATATTGATTAAAATTTATAACTGAGAAGACCCTCAGAGATCAAGTTAGCTTCCCTAGTCCATTCCCAGTTTTTACTAAGAAAAAACTTAAATTAGAAGTGAATTAATTTTCCTTAATGGGTACAATCCACTAAGACTAGAACCCTGAGCAGTGGCCATTATTTATCTTCTAATATGTTTTCTAAATAATAAAGGCAGTACAGATGCTCCAGTGTGCATAAGATTGATCTCATAGCAAAAATCTTTCTACCAGATATGGTATATGGGTGACTTTTTATATTGTTTGATAACTTTTGTATTTCTATACTGAGAATTTAAGTGATATCAAGGAAGAGACCAAAAGGCTTCCTGAATTTGTCTATGATGGCTAGTATAGAATCATAGTGTAAATAAAGGACAAGAGAGGATTTACAGGTTCCTGAGGTCTGTTATGCTCTGAAGTTTAAATCTCCATATATGACATCTGGACCCTAAGGACTAGACTCAGTTGGAACATCATAGCTGCTATCTTTATGTAGAGCTGACTCTTAGGGTTTAACTGAAATCCTCTGTCCAGGAGCCTTCAGTTGAGGATCCATGTTAACTGTTCTGTATATTTTAAAAAAAGAAAAAAGATTGCCTAACTGTTTTTTCTGTCTTTCTGCATCAGCAGTTCTTTAACCAATATCTCCCATTATTTTGAACACTAACGCAGACACTGAAAATGCTAATTGTTGGGTGGAACCTCAACCTCACAAATGCTGAGTTACAGGTATGCATCATCACACCAGCCTTCTTCAAATTCTTCATAGTCTTCGTGGCCAAGAAGCTGTGATGAAAAATTTAATATTAATATTAGAAATATAAAAGCTCATTGTTTTCTCAGAAAAATAGAAATTCATAGTTAAAAATTTTAATACTAAGCTGGACATGGTAGCACATGTTTGTAATATTAGCAGTCTGAGAGGCTGAGGCAGGAAGATGACAAGTTTGAGCCCAGCCTGGGAAACTTAGCAAATAGTGAGATCTTGCCACCAAAAAAAAAAAAAAGTCTCAGAAAAAAACAAAAACAAAAACAAAAAAAACGTGGGATCGGGCGGGAGATTAAAGATGTAGCTCAATGTATAGTCCCTGGATTCAATCTCCCCATACTGAAAAAAATATTAATGCCATTTTACAGTCTTTCTAAATTTTGTAATTGTTGAAAAAGTGAATAAAGTCTCCAATAGCTCTTTTCAAATATTCATTAACAAATGTAACATATGTGTAAAATTTGCCATGATGTAAATGAGCAATGACTTCTAATTCACTTGAACTTTTTCATAATAAATAGTTTTAACTATGTTGAAGCTTTATTTTGCAGGATGTGTGCACTCTGTTAGAGTGGTCATCCAACTGTCTGGCTGCTTTCTGAAAGGGTGTAACAACCCCATATGTGTGAAGCAGATTTATTGTGCACTGGTGGTCACTTTAGCCAGTTGCATCCTGGGTTGCAGTTTCTACTCTTTGCCAAGTCTGTTGAGACAGAATAATTACACAAAGTAACCATAGCACTCTTTTCACTTATAGGTAGGCAACAAGGCACAGTATGACCTAGTATCCATTGTTAGCAAGGCCCACCAAGTCTAGGAAAGTTGCATAAGGGAGACAGCATTTCATCTGTCTTGTATCACAATACAACTGAAAAGACCTCAAAAGCAATCTGTTCTCTCTGTCTCTCTGTCTCTGTCTCTCTCTGTCTGTCTCTCTCTCTCTGTTTTGTTACTGAAAATTGAACCCAGGACCTTCATGTTGAGCAACATCTCCAGGAACTATCTGTCCTCCACCATCCTTTTTGTTCCTTTGAGACACGGTCTTGCTAAGGCACTAAGTTGCCTAGGTTATGCTCCATGCAATTCTTTTGCCTCAGCCCCGTAGATTGCTGGGATCAATACTCAGCTCACTCTGGGTTTTATACCTGGGAATGGCATGACTTTTGGAGCTAAAACGTTATAGCACATCTTGTTCTGGAAGGGACAGAAATCGATCCTGAGTAGTTCCAGATATTTTCCCCTTATCTCAAAGTGTTATATATGTTTCCATTTCATAGTTATATTGAGAACTACAGCGACAAAAGGTGAAAAGAGCTAGATTGCCAAGGTCCTCAGGATACTTATCTTGTAACCAGAAGGAATTATTTTAATGAATGTGAATAAAGAGGCTCTGGACATCACCAGAACTACATCTACAGGAGATCTTGTCCAGTCTCTTTCCACTTACACCCACACTAACCCGCAGCAGAACCAGGGAGGCACACTGTGCTGTTTGGGCACCTGAAATTTGAACTGCTTCAGCAACGGTTCTTCGGCCCCATTTTCAGAGTGGGCAGCAGTGTGCTCTGATACTGGTTACTAGGATAGATGTCTCAGGTGATAGAGCCTTTCCTTGTCTGTGGTCAGTATATTCAGACTGAGCAAGTAAGTGCTTTTCCCCTTAGGGACCACAAAGGGCATGTTCACAGTCCACTGTGCTTAAATAATGCTTTGCAGAATCCATACTGTGGCTGCCTGGGTCGGAGCTGGCTGGCATGGAGTCTGTGATGGTCCTGTAGCTTACTGAAAGGCTGAGTGACCCAACAGCTCCAGGCAAAGCTCTGAACTCCTGTTAGTACACCAGATTGCTGAAGCACAGGGGTTGGGAAGATAGGCTTGTAACCACTGCTTTCATGATCTTTATTTTAGTTTTTTCATCATCATGTCTGTTATGATGATCACGTTTGATTATTTAACCCTTTCAACAACATACTCTTTAGATCTCAACCCCAGATATAGCAAAGGAGACCTCACCTCTCCAGGTAAAGATATAGGACTTCTAAAGCAAATTTTGGGCATCTCTATATAGTAATGCTGCTGACTTGTGTTATAGTTATTGAATTTTATAGACTGGACGTGGATAAACTTTACCAAAAAAATGGTACAAATGACTATGCCAGTGATTGATATGTGAAGCAAAGGCAGCAACCCTGGTTTAATACAGGGAGACCATTTGCCACGGAGGTGACAGAGCTTTGCCACACAGGTGATGGCATCTGTCTTCTTACCTTGGCTTAGTAGGGCATTAATGTTAGGTAAATGAAGAGAAGATGTATTACTCTTGACAGACTTAACCTTCTGCTAAGTAATCTGGACTTGTTTCTCCAGTCAATAGTGGCCCTTATAAACATTTAAGAAGACAAAATGTCTGATCCAATTGTACACTTTTGCTTTGGATTAGCTTTCTTTCGCTTTATTTATTTACAATTTTTTTAAAGAAACCATTTACATTGAAGTATACATACTGAAAAGTGCACAGATCATAAATGTACAGCTCAATGAACTATTACAAAGTAAACTCATCTATGAACATGAGTCAAGAAATAATATTAAAAAAACAAGATCTCTCTCTCTCTCTCTCTCACACACACACACACACACACACACACACACAACTCTGCCAGGCAGGGGCTTGTGTCACTGAGCTAAATCCCAGGTTGAACCAGAAGATTTCTAACTTCTTCTCTTCCCTAACAGAGGTCCTATAATTTGGATATTGTATGTCTCTCAAATGCTGATATATTAAAGGTTTGGTTCCCAATTCATGGCATAATTGAGAAATAATGGAACCTTTACTAGGGGATAATCCTGGTTGAGGGAAGTTAGGTCACTGGGGGTGTGCCCTTGAAACTGGTAATGCAATCCTGCCACCTTCCTGTCTTTCTCTTTGTGTCCCTGTGACCATGATACGAATAGGCTTCCTCCACAGCACACTCCCCAGCCTGATGTACTGCCTGGCCACAGGCCCAAAGCTAGTGGGGTCAAGTTACCGTGGACTGAAACATGATCCAAAATAAATCTTTCCTTCTTAGAAGTTGATTATCTTGGCTATTTTGTTATGGTGATACAAAGCTAATGTAAGAGGAAATCTCTCTGTTGGTGTCCAATATGTTAGTTTTGCCTGTTTGGAATTTTATATATGTAATCATATGATCTGTCTAGTTTCTTTTGCATCTAGTTTCTTTTGTTTATCTATATTATTAAATGTGGGCATAATTGGGTTTCTTCATTACTCAATAGTATTTCATTGTATGAATATATTGTACTTCATTTACCATTTTGTTACTACATGGCTCTTTGGGTTTCTGCCAGTGTTTGGCTCTCATGAATAATGCTATTAAGAGCACCCACATATATGTCATTGGCTATAGTTATAATCTTAAGGGATTTTCCTGGTTTGCTGCCATTTGGGACTGATCTTCCCTGAAAAGTGCCAGAGTATTCTACTCCTAGTACACAAACGCACATGGTTAGAGATTTTTTTTTTCTGAAACCACCGACAATGATATTTCTTATATACTCAGTTCTATTATATAAAATTTTCAGCTTCACCCCCAGGAAGTCTCCCAGAAAGCAGCATCTCAGGCTGTCTCTTTGGGACCCGAAACTCTTGGACCCATAGAGTGGCCTGGGCTGTTTGGATCAAAAGTCTGCGCAGACCTGCATCTCGGCGCGACTCTTTGGGACTGGTAAGCATGCCCTTCATCCGCAGGGAACTGCCTGGAGATCGGCATCTGGGCCAGGTCT
>PVJX010019490.1:0-34797 GCA_004027295.1 Dolichotis patagonum | reverse complement strand
AGAAAAGCATGAGGCAGAAAAGTCACATAAAACCACAATACAAGGTGATCTACAATGGTTACCATGGTGTCTCAGCAGTATATAACAACATTAATAAAAACAAAGCATTAGAGACATTATAAGACTTCAAAAGCAAGTACTAATCAAACCAGAGTGGGTATCTTAGTGAATCTTGTCATCTTCAGTGTAGTTGCCTATATTCTTAGACTTGATGCTATCAATCATAACAGATTTAAATAAAATCAGTCAATATAAAATATCGATCTAACAAATCAGATTCAAACAAGATCAGTCATAATAAGACAGTATATGTTATACAAGGCTTCAGATTAAGTTGATAGGAAATTAAGGATGATTACAATAATATGGCCTCTTATTTTTGGGTTAGCTGAACATGCCCTCAAGTCTAGTGAAGTAGACAAACTGGAACAGCACGTAATCCATCCAAGCAGAGTGGTGAGAATAATGTAGATTTTAAGTCTTGTTACCCAATTAACAATATCCTGGGACTGCCTTCTTTTTTTAGACAATTCCTCCCTCTTTCACTCCCATAGGGTACACTGCTTATTTTGGGTCCCACTACCTCCTTATATAGAGCATCTCAATGGACCCTATCTCCTGATCTACTCTGCCTGTCTTTCTCTCTGTTAGTATTTTGAGGCCCTCTATACTAGAGATTATAGCCAATCTTGTTGCCTCATTTCTGATATTCTATTTTTCTGCCACTGGTAGTCCATTTTTCTCTTCCACTCCACTGTCTGCTCCATTCACTGAGGCCTCTCTGCCACTGTTCCTGAAATGGTCATTTTCTTTTTCTCTCTTTCTAAAATGTCCTTTAATATTTTTTGTATGGTTGGATTGGTGGTCACAAATTCTCCCAGTTCCTCTTTGTCATGGAAGCATCTTACTTCTACATTAATTGCTAGAGAGAGTTTTGCAGAATACCTCAATCTGGACTGGAGATTGCTCTCCTTCAGGGCTTGAATTACTTCACTCCAAGCTCTTCTTGACTTGATGGTCTGTGTCAAGAAGTCTGCCATGATTTTGATGGGTTTTTCTTTATAGGTGATCTGTTTCTTTTCTCTGATCACTTTTAATATTCTGTTCTTATATTGAATTTCTGGGATCTTGATTATGTGTCTGGGTGTAGCTCTGTTTTGGTTAGGTGTAGCTCTATTTTGGTTGTAGGTGGCTGGAATTCTGTATGCTTCATATGTCTGCATATCATTTCTTTTTTCTATGTTTGGGAAGTTTTCCTTAATAATTTCTGTGAACAGCCTTTGCAATTCCTCTGTTTTAACTCCTGCTTCTTCATTCACATGCTTTATTCTTAAGTTATAGATCCTCTTGTCATCTTCTAGCCTTTGTATGGTTACTGTCTGCTTCCTTGTTATTTTAAGAGATGTTCCCTTTCATGATCACACATTGCAAGCCTGTGTTCAATTTTTGATAGTCTATCTTTGCTTTCTTTCAAGTAGTTTTTCCAACTTTCTATGGAGTCTTTAGTTTGCTGCTAATCTCTTTGAATCTGTTTCATGAATTCTAGATGTTTTTATATTCTTCATTGAATGTTTCTCTCCTGTTGTGTTCCTCCATTCTTCTGTCTGTGTCTTCTTGAGAAATGCCCAGCCTTTCTTTTATTAATCTACTTATCTCTTGTTTAACTTGAATTGATATTTCCGTTTTGATCTCATTTATGGGATCCCAAAGATATCTCTTTATGTCTGCTGACGCTGTGTTTGATGTTGCATGTTTGCTGCCCTCAAACTCTTTTGTATTTACCTCTCCTGGATCAATATTCTCAGGGTTGAGGGCTGGGTTTTTTTTCTTATTTCTCTCTCTCATGTTTTTTATTCCTTCCATACAATTGTATAGTGTAATCCCCAGCCCATTTTCTTGTTGATTAGGGTTCTTCTGGAGCAAGCAGGCTAGGGGTTTCTACCCTCTGCAGTCTGCTATCAGAGATTGAAGTTCAAGCAAGGGCAGTGTGTGCTGGCTCCTCCCCTCTGGACCAGTCAACCTTTGCGGGCCTTCACTGCATCAGTGTGTGACGTGCTCAGGGAATTAATTTGTAGTGACCCAGTAGGTCCTGGCCAGGGTCACGGCCCAGTCCAAGCAGATACCACCAATCCGCTCGGTGAGAGGAGCAACCAACTGAAGCCACTTCCGTTCAAGACCCCTTCACCTGACCTTATTTATATTTCCAAATACTAATATTTCTCATATCCCGTTAATTAATTTTTTAAATTGATTTTTCCTTTCTCTGATTTCACACTCCTCCATCTTGACTAGTGTATGTATTGAACTTTGTGAATGTTTATGTAACTAGTGTTCATTACAATAATGACATTGAATAATGTTCTCATTTTATAGAGGCAAATGTGTTGCATTTAGGAGATATTTACTTTAGGCTCACAGCAGATGCATATTTTGTTTCTCTTTTTGTTTATACCATAAATATGGGTCTATTTTTGATAGATAAGAATAGCACTTTATTGGTTTTTTGGATTGATATTAATTTTGCATTTAATGACATAATGGGTTCTGATTTAATTACTGTACCAAAGTAAAATAACTATTGCTATGAACTGACTTTCTTTGACATTCAAATACCTACATGAACTTGGTGTCATTAATAATACTGTGGCCACTCCAGGAGAACTGTGTATGAGACCAAACATGCTACAACCTCACATATCAATTAAACGAATGTGGCTGAATCCTGGGACAGACACAATGGCGGCTGGTTCATCACATCCAGGGAACATCACTGAAAAATAGAAATTAACCAAAGATATCTCCAAAATAAAGGGTCCACTGCAATAAACTAACTACTCTCAAAACAAAACAAACAAACACAAATTGAAACAAGGAAATCCAGCAGAATTCTTCCCAGAATTCCTAACTCTTCCAAAAATGCATCCATTTGGCACTGATGAGGAAGAACCCAAAAGCCTCAACGTGAATCACTCAATGTGGTTTTAGGTGGAATAACAAAACCATTCAATCTAAAAAGTGGCACAGGCTCAGAACAAATAAGTAATAAGAGAATACTACATTTAAACAAAATCATAAAAATGTTTTAAAAAGTCACTAAACAGAAGATAAAAGAGCTAAGTGAATGATGTGGAGCACACATGATAAACATAGAATAACGGAGATGCTGGAGAGGAAATCAATGTGAAATCTTAAAGACCCGTATATGGTGGAGACCCATATATGGTAGACCATTATAGTCCCAGACAGATGGGCAAAGTACACTGTCTACCTCCACCAGTAAAGGACCTGCATGAAGTGTTCTCTGGACAATGTAATTGTGCAACAGCCTGATGGTCTTACTGTAAGGCACTATTACAAAATAGTAAAGGCACAATTAGTGTAGCAAACTTACAGACATGATAGCAAGTGAAAAATCAAATAGTGACCTCTGCCTATCATCCTGCTGCATGTCTTGCAAACTCTCTGCTAATTTCAGTCAGTTTTGACTGCCCAGCTGCTTTTCTTCTGATAAGGCACTCATCAATCTGACTATTCCTAGCTTGTGATTCCCTTAATTAAAAGAACATGTATGTTGTTTTCAACTTGTTTGAAGGATTTTGCTTGGAAAAAAGTGATGCAATCAAGGATACTTTTAACCTTTCTTGCTCCACTCAAGTCCTCTCTACTTGTCCCCAGGATGTTCCTACATTACATTAAATGATTGCTTTTAAGTCAATCTATTTGCAGTTAACTTACTTGACAATATGTGCCTTAATTCGATTCAGGAATTCAACCATGTAATAACCTGCCATCTGCCTTGTATTCCTGTTTGCAAACTATTTAAATTGAGCTAAAAGTTGGCTGGCTCCTCATGGGTGACTTAGGTTCTGTAGTACTCCAGCTCACTGGCATTAAGCTCACCAAAGTCACTTGCTAGATTCCTCAGTGCAAAGAGCCTTCTACATGGTTTGACATTGTATTTTCTGCAATAATATAAGGCAGGATGGAAAGCCTCAACATTTCCTTTCCATGCCCATTAGCTGCATCAACCACACTTGCAAAGTCACAGAACACAGTACATCTTAGGCAGGGATAAATCTCACATGGTCAGTGCCAGCCTGGTCAGCTCCCATACACAGTAATGCCAGACACTGGACACCAGTGACAGTCACCCTGGCTCAGCATCCTATATGTCCCCCCTCAACACATACATTGACATGCTATGGATTACCAGAATAAATTTCTGTCAACAACTAGGCCATTGGGAGGTCTTCATACTGCAGGCAACATGCAAAAAATGTGGACCCTCCTGTGCCTGATGGCTACTCCCCTGAATGAGGGTTTGGGGTCTCTAGATACTTAAGGAGCCTAGGTGCAGGAATGGAAGATTCTTCATGACTCCCTTTGTCCTCAGGTGTGATGTCTGATCTGACACTTTGGGAGTCAGGACCAAGCCTGTTGAAGCCGAGGAGACCCTGTTCCTCACCTGCACTGTCACCAGGGGCTCTGTCTCCATTTGCTACTGTGGATGGATCTGTCAGCCTCCTGGGAAAGCTCTACAGTGAATGGATTACTTGTTAGGGAGCACCAACTACAACCTGGCTTTCCAAAGTGGTATCTCCCTCACTGCTGATACAAATAAGAACCACTTCTCCCTGCCACTGAACTCTGTGACCTCCAAGGACATGATTGTTTTACTCTTCAAGACTTAGTGAGAGGACCTCAGTGTGAACACAGATATAAACCCGGGCGGCTTTTAAATAGAAGTGGGTTCTAGTGACTACCAAACTCAGAAATTAACTTCAGGTACAAATGTAGTGTTGTTAAGGATGTTCTTACAGAATCTGGTGTGACACTCCATACCCAAGCCATTTCTAACTGTGTCTCCCTACATACCTCCAAGTATGTCATGCAGGCATTGACAGGAATCACTGCTCATATTTTGCTACCCTTGTTTCCTATGGAGGTCTCTTTCATTGTGCTGAAATACAAATTTCTCCTCACCAACTTAGAAGGTTTGCTTCTTATTCATCCATGCAATGGGTTTCTTCAATATGGCAATGAATCATCATGTAGAATGAACATACTGATTGTTTTCTGGATGGCAAGGAATTGTGTCATTCAGGAATAAATGCTTCCTTTTAGTCAATTAAATCCATCATGTTCCTACTTCTAAGTTCTGAGAATTCACAGACCTCTCTTCTCCTTAGGCCCTTAGAAGACCTGGTCCCCAGATGCAGCCCCAGCAGCACACAGAGACCTCATGGAGGAAGGAGAGGGGCAGCCTGCCTGGACTCAGGGCAGCCTCTAGGGACCTGAGCCCTGCTCAGTGTGACAGTGCATTGAGCAGGACTTTGGACTCTTCTCTCCTTTTAGACTCTAGAAATTAGGGATTCATAAATACAGCATAATACAGTGTAGCCATTCTCTCTGTGTGTCTGTCTTTCTCTTTTTCTGTCTTTCTCTGTCTTTCTTTTTGTCTCTCTCTCCCTCATTTAAATACTAAATACTTCAGTATCATAATATTCACTATTTCTTAAACAGATTCTTATAGTTTGTCTTCACATATTTTCTTTACTTTGTCTTAGTTTGCCTCAATTGATTCTGTATTTATAAGTCATGTATGTCTAACTGTTCCTAAAATATTCAAGCATACCTCTATAGCTAGTAACAGTCATATGATTATGGTCCTCTTTATCAAAGTTCATAATGAATAAAACAAAAGATTTGCACACAAACCTTCCACAGTTACCTTTGTCTGAAGGCAGAGCTTAGATAAGATTCTCACACACAGGCCACTGTCCCTCAGATGTAACCATGGACCTCATGGTGACACTCTTGCTGGGAAGCCGGATGCACCTCCACCTCCTCTCCCTGCTTTGCACTTGAGCTGGACCAGCATCATCACTGATGTGTCCTGTTGTTACAGCCTGAGATTTCATGTTGCTGAAGTGATGTCCGAGGTGCATCTGTTGTTTCCAGTCAAAATAAAGACATCTTCCAGAAAACATTGTCACTGGATATTTAGCCAGACCACCTCTGATCGATTTTCTTAATTCCATCTCATAACAGATCTCTGAAATGTCTAAAATATTTCAGGCATTTACTTTGTTTCTTTCTCTGTTATAGCATTTTCAGTAATGATGTGCAAAAGTCACTTTCAATTATTGACCTTAGAACTCTGATTCACATAAGAGTTCAAATTTTGCTACTGAAGTTGTACCTAGCTTTTACTCCCACCTGTAAATGAATAGAAAATTATTATCAACATATTGAAATCTACAAAAACCTGGACAAAATAAACATCACTCTTTTCATTAAACAACGCATGAAATAAAACTACAAACTGAATGATCACCCATTAATCTGGAGAGAGAAGTTATCCAGAACCCCAGGGCAGCCCTGCCTCCTGGTACAACAGGATCTTCGGGTTCACATTAGAGGGAGCACTAATAGAGAAATGTTGGATGGCTGGAAGACCAGAGAGAACCACGAGGAGGTCACATCATGCTGTTAGGTACCCCACAGACTGGATGTTAACTCAGGAAGCTATCAGAATGTCAAGCTGAGTATTAATAATAATCATGCTGTGCCCTGACAGGGGGAAGAGAAGACTGATCATTGAGAAATGGACACAGAACTTTGTCCAATGGGAGGTGTTCAGTAAGGACAGTTCCTGAAACGGATCTTGTACAGAGATAAAATATGCCAAGTATAGAACTACCACCAAGACTTCAAATATAATCTTAAGAAGTTAAAATCATTTACATGTGAAATAAATGAAGGCAAAAGGGCTGTCCCACTGAAAGGAACAGTTGTCTGGTGATAATGATCCAAATCTGTAGACTTTTCTTGTGGGTGTTGTATGATAGTTAAATCTAGGGATCACAGAATCCCACACTGTCAGGGACACAGTGTAACAAGAGATGAATAGAGCTGAAGGATCTGCAAGACCCAGTTTCGTCTAAGAGAGCTCAGTGAAGCTGCAGACAGCAGAAGAGACAGAAGAGAGGGCAGGTCAGCCTTGAGCAGCCTCTGCCTCCACCACATTCCGCATCTTATTCAGGACCCCCATGGTCTCAAGTCCATTTCTCCCACTTTCCTTGGTGATCCCTGCAAGGTTGATGTCATCTGTGTATTTAGGGCATCTACATGTCCCTTGAGGTGCATCTAGAGTCACAGATCCAGAAGGACACACCTGACAGACATGTTCCTTCAATGAACTGGTCACATACCTGACAGCTTCAAGGATGTTTCTGTCCAGGTGTATCCTGGTTTCTGAGATCACGAGTGCAATAACCAGTATCTGGAGCCCACCAGATCAGCAATGTGTCCTTCCTTGTGAACATGTGTCCTATAGAATGTGATGAACTCATGGAGATGAACTCTCACCAGGCAGCTGCTGCCTTCAGTTTGTGACCAAAACTACACCGCCATGGTCAGTGGGCAAAGGTGCTGATACTGAGTCACCTCTTTCAGTTTGTAGGAGACTCTAGGGCATGCATAAGATCAAGACAGTTCCCTGCCTGTAGTGGGAAGAGCAGAAGGAAATGTAACAGTAGATCTGCCCTCCACCCCAATGAAGAACAATTTCCAAAAAAGAGACAGGTTCTGCCAGCACCTGGATCCTTGCATGTTCTAAAATTAGAAGCCTGTAAAGACTGCAGTCCTTCACACATCATTCGTATATAGGGGGCCCAGGTAGTGACAATCTAGGGAAATATAGGACACTTTCATCCACAAATGTCCTGGTTTTCCTTTGAAACACCAGAAGATGTTTGGGCCAAAGAAGCTAATTTCCCCACAGACAAATGATAAATATTCAGGACCCCAATGCAAACCGTAGGAAATCCAAGTTAGAATTTAAAGACCTTCACAACTTTATATTCTTGTTTTGAATTCCCACATTGAAGAGACTGCATTACAATGAAGGAAGGTCCTGAGACCACTGGATTTGAAACAGGAGGGCTCAGCGCACAAGAAGCAGTAGGGACCTGTAAAAGTACCTTTCACTTCTGCCAGCCTTGTGTCTCATAGCAGAGACACCTGTTCAGGGAAAATGGCCACAGACAGAATGTCAGCAAAGACAGGCTTAAATCCCGTGAAGGGGCCATTTGCTTCTCATGGAGACACTGCTAGAGGACCAGGGACTTCTCTGGATCCCAACAACACAGTACTGGGGATTGCCTGGGGAATATGAGGGGTTAGGTGACAGAGAGAGGATAGATCAGGTTGGAATCAGACATAGTGTTATGTGAGCTGGATATGGGACAGGTCAGGTGTCCCATCTCTGAGTGCTCAACTTTGACAGAAGGCAGCAGTACAGATTGTCTCTATTGGTAAGCACTAATTTTATTCTAGCTTTTTACATAACACTGTCATTTATCAGCATGTGTTGTCTCCTACTTGTTACTCCTGAGCAGTTTCTAGGGTTGGAATGATTTGTGCAAACAGGTGCTGGAGGATGTGCTTACTAAAGGCTTTGATTCAATACAATGCATTTAACTTCAGAGACCGGTCAAAAAGCCCTTTTTGGAGCAGCTGCCTTCTGTGACCATGATGACCCTGCTCTGCATCACAGTGTGAGAGACACAGGGAGTGAGCTCAGTGTGCACCAAGACAGAGGTACCATGTGGAAACAGAAAATTGAGCTTTAGGGCACCAAGCAGCTCAGTTGCAGGTCAGGAGCTGTGCAGAGAAAGAATGGGGAGGGGACACTCCTGGTGGGATTGTAGAATCCCAGAGTGCTCAGGGACACACTGACAGGGACACATACACAGACACATACACAGAGAAAGGAAGAAGGACACACAGAGACACACACACTTAGTGCCCTTGGAAACTTCCTCCTTTGGTGTAGCTGCTTCATGTCTTATTCTACATCTTTAACAATCTGAGGTGAGCTCCTGTGCTTTATCTCACATTCCCACCATGGTCTGATCTTCAGAAAATATTGGCTAACGTACACTTCCACTAAAAATTCCATTTCCAATATCTGAATATTTTAGATTCTCTATCACAGTGATAGAAAGTTCAGTAACACAAATGCAGAATGGGAAAAATCCAGTTACCATCTCTTCTTGTAAGTACAAAACACTCGGGAATCCAAAATGCATTAATAACAGAATATATTTAATATTTAGATCAATAAAGTGCCTATGTCCTGTACAGGTTTTCACAGAGACACTGTGCCAGTTAATCTGCAGGAATTTCATATGGAACTTGCTACTTCCAGGTATCCAGTCTTTTCAAAGCAGTGAATTATGGGCTCAGATAAGTCAGAAGCTTTATGCTTAGAAAAATAAATTTATGCACTTAATGTCAGTTACACCCATCACATTAAATCTGGTTAGATATATGATTGGTAACTAAAAACTGCATCAGCACACTTATAAGAAAATCTCTTATTCAAGAGGCACTGATATTAGGTAGAGAGCAAGACTAGTATCAATATCCACCCAGTAATCATAACAGAGAAAATAATTGAACCTGTTAATCTGGTAGAAACTGAGCTCAGGGCCTCACAATGACAAGGAATGTAGTTGTGGACAAAAGCAGGAACCTAGGAGAGATGATTTTTCTGATTTTACTAGGAAAAAAAGGAAAGAAAAAAGTTTTTGGCTGTTCAATAAGTGGAATCCATGAAAAAGAAGAGAAATGATTTTCTAGTTATCCTAGTCACAGGTGGGGGTGTGCCCCTAACCACTGCCCTATAGTAAGTGAGTGAATGTAACATTCATAAAAATAAAGGCTTAAAGATAGCAAGATTGAAATGGAAAATGAAAACAGTTCATTTGGGAGAAAGGAAAGAAATAAGGGTCAGACAGCTACCTGTGAGAAGATAGTGGCCAGAGAACTGAGGGTCTTTTTTGCTGGATGCATTGATTAAAGAGGCAAAAAAGCTCTTGCCCTGGAACTTGTGCCAGGCCCTGAGATCTCAACTGAGGTACCATTTCCAGCCTGCAAATTCCTACATCAGCTTCATTAGATTGTTTTCATGCTGTCTGTATTTTAGATCTAAAATGTATGGGTTGGTTAAAAGCAACCTTTCATATGAAGTCAACAATTAGGCGACAGGCTAATGCACTAATATAATAACCCTAGAATGGAATGTATACATCCACACCAAACGTGTTTTGTCTTATAGTCTAAGGTGTTTTTGTATCCTACACTCAATACCAGGAAGTGATCTAGTGGATCAAGTTCGGAACTCTGTTTCAGCAATTATTTTAAACCTCATGCCTGGCTAGGTTTATCTTCAATATTTAAGTATGATTTATGACACTGGATACAGTATGAAGGTTTTCTGAAGCAGCTGGACTGTCTGATTTTCCCTCATCTGTACTTTTCCCCAGAAACCTGTTGATTTTATGTAGTTTCTTCATTCATGCTGTAATGGAGTTCTCTTGATGGACACATAATAGTTCAATGAAAATGAGCAGACTGAGAGAGACCCTGTGACAATCTGAGCAATAATGCTTATGGCATTCTTCCTGACAGCAGCCCCAAACCATTCCATTTGTCCTGGTCTGACCTGGCCAAATACTCTTTTCTGTCCTGAAAGAATTGGTTTATTCAGAAGACATTGATCAGGGACATTTGGGACTCAGCTTCAGCAGAGGGAAGTGAGCCCTTTAAGAAACCCCGAACAGCTCTGAAAAGCCAGAAGTAAAGCCCTTTAAGGGAAGTATGAATCCTGGCAGGTGAGGATGACATCATCGGAGAGAGACGGGCCCAGGAGCCAATGACTGATAAAGGCGGGGCTGGCTGCACATCCAATCAGGTGGGTCAAGGGAGGAGGAAGCTTCCTGTCCCTGGTGCGGAAGTGCTCACTGGGAGTTCAGTGGTGAGAGAGGAGCTGAGCACACGTCTGATTTCTGTGACTTCTTTTTACTGTGAGCTGCAAAGGATTCTTGGACAACCTCAAGCATCGTAATGGTAATTTGATGATACTTGAACTGGGAAAGGGATGGAATTTTGGGAGTTTTGGAAGGAAATAGAATCACTGTAAACAACGTCTTTTTGAGCAGCCCGAGGCTCAGCTTTGTTTGAGGGGTACAGTGGTATGGGAGTAAACCTGAGTTCTGACCTCATAAACAGAAAAACTATCATTTGAATTCCTTGTGTGAGACCTCTAGTCGCAGTAATGTTATGGCACAAACAGTGTTATGGTAACACTGAGTGAGTAGTTCTGGAACAAAAACAAGAAATGAGAAGAGCTTCTTGATTTCCGGAATGCTTCCCATGTGGGTAGACAGCAGGCTGGGTACACGTGGTTCTTTGGATTTAAAATAGACCCAAGTCTGTCTGTCTTTCTTTATATTTTATTTTCTGTTTTACTTTTTGATTGGATACAAAGTGTATTAGTGTAGTCTGGACTGGTTTTGAACACCAGGCCATCATCCTCCATCTGCCTGCAGGGTGAGATTAAAGTTTTAAATCACCACACCCAGCGAACGGAATGAAGCATTTTGAGCCCAGATTCTCAAAACTATTACTTCTATAGGTCTATAGGAAACAGGGTTTAAAGATTTATTTACATCTCTGTTATCTCAAGAATTTAGTAATTGGCAGCTGCAAGTCACCATAGTAGGCATCTGCATTTTATTGTGGGGGAGAAAATTCTCTGCTGGTTCCAAGCCCTGGATCACTGTCTTTTCTCATTTTAATTCTTATCAAAGCCACTAATTTTGCAACTTTACCTCAGCCCCTTTCCTTAGCTGGTGCCTTGTTTGTAAGCTAAGAAAATAAACACGTTTTTAACAATTGAACTCCTAAAGCAAAGCTTCTCATAGTTTAGAAAGCTGTGAATTGTTTGGGGATGGTGATGCATTAGCTTCTGAGGGTAAAGTTCCTGCAGAGGACAACTTCCTGTCAGTCCTGCCTGTTAATCTCACACAGAGAAATACAACAAACGCCTGTCTTACAGGTATGAGCAGATGTGATAAATATGATGGTGAAAAGGGAAATGTTTCACCTCTGAAAGAATGGCTGTAGCCTTTTGTGTTGTGCTTAGACTTTGATCTGAAATTTGAAACACTGAGTAGTTTGTGGTGGCACATGCCCTTAATCCCAGGACCCAGGAGGCTGAGACAGGAGGATCCTTGGAACTTTAAGACAAACCTGGGCTATGAATGAGTTCAAGGGCATCCTGAACTGCATTATGAGAATAACAGATGTTAAGAGCAGAAGTATTTATTGAGAGAAAGAAAGCTTCTGTCAAAGAGAGAGACAGAAGAGGTCATAAGTAGATTGCTGACAAGGAGAGGTGTGTATTTCCTCCAAAGTCATCAGACATCTGGTCCTTGTGCCAGCTGCTTTGAAGGCCTAGCCCTGGCTGACTGCCTTAAAAGTTCTAACTAGCTCAGCTGGCTGTAGCAAGTTGACAGATGTGTGTTACCTTGATAGTTAGGGTTGTGCTTCTGCTTTGTTGGAGGGCACTGGGTCTCCTGTATTTCACACTGTTCTTAACTATCACAGCCTCAGTTTCATCCATGGTAGTTTCACAGTTTCAGGCATGCACTTCCATATCTGAATCAGTCTTTTCATTTTTATGGCACAAAATTTCACCAAGGTTTTACTGTTGGGGTAAAGTAAACAACACGGAGTCATGGTGGTGCACAAATTTAATGCCAGCCCCTTGGACAGTTAGGAGTGTTTAAAAACCAAGGCCAACCTGGATAACTGATCAAGAGCTTTTTCAATATGAGATGCACATTGAGGGTTTAGGTCCACCCCAAATTATTTTTTCTAAAGTCCATCAGAAAATTATTTTTTCTGAAGTCCATCCTTAGAAAACAAAGAGAAAATGTTTTCAGTTTATATTGAATTTTTTAGTTGATGAAGAGTTTCTACTAGTGATATACAGCACAATGCAAAGTTTATGTGCTGTCAAGGGATATAGAGATTAGTGTTTGGTCTCAGAAAAAGGACACCATGTGAAAACAACCAGTGATTCACAGTGTCCTGCATTCAGTTAGGAAAAAATGATATTTAGTGTTTTATAAATTTGTCTTTCTGATATACCTCAAATACAGATCAAGGCATTTGTATTCAGCATGTTGAAAAAATTAATGTTTAGCAATGGTGTTTGCATTATCAGAGTTGTTTTTGTGTATATTGAATGCATTTTTTTGTCAGTTACTTTTAGTTTGAACAAGTCATTTTCCTTTTGAAACTCAAATATCAGTTTTGGTTCATTCTTTCTAGGCTTCATATTGAGTAAAAAATAACTAAGACAAGCTCTATCAGGAAAGCACTGCAATCCTGTTTGGAAATGTGAACACTACTGTGGGTATTTTGAGTCTTTGTTTCCTTGAATATTTTTATTATTATTGTACTGATGTGGTCCAATCTGGTCATATTGTTTGACATGTATCCCCCAGACAAGAGGATAAAATGAAAATTTTAAATTGGCAGAAACTGAGCTGGGTGGTTAGCATTAGGATTAGACATTACAGTTATTTTTGCACTACATCTTTTAATGTCATCTCTGTAACACAACTTCAGGTTTATAATTTCAATTTAGTGATGTGATTCAACATCAGAAGGTTTCAAATTTTTGGCAGTTTCATCTTTCTAAAGGGAGAGGAGTTTCTAAGTTACCTAGGACTTGTTAGAGTACTGATTACATGCACAGTTGTATGAGCATACAAAAAGAGTGCAAAACGATGAAGAGAACATGAATGTCTCTAGAGATAGAACCCCTGGGGCCTCCACTGAAGTAGAATGGGGAGGGAGACAATGCTCAGGAAAAATGGACAATTCATGTTGGATATTTTGCAATTAATTTTCCCATTTAAAAATAAGATTTGGCCATATTTGATTTTTCATAATAAAAATTACTGGTTTCATTCCATGAATGAAATATGGAATGTGACATGCTGCAGAATATTGGAAAGATTGTGTCTAATGTACATTTAATTTTGTGAATCTTTTTTTCAGGAAGTGATTCTGGTTGCAATGGAGCTTCTTTGCTAAAATATTTCCCTTTTCTCGTGAAGATTTAAGAGAATCAGAATAATTACTACATATGAAGAATATCTGTGAAGGGAATTCTTAGCTAATAAACGTTAGTGTTTGGTGATAATTACTTGTGGTGTGTCTCATGATGAGTATCAATCTCCCAGTCCATTTTTAAAGCTCTGCACTTCTTTGTGAATAACTGTTTTACACCACATGGCAAATAACTCACTTTGTATGTGCTTGACAACAACTAATATGACCTGGGAGGAATAATAAGGGGAAAACAAGTCTCTTATTTTTCTGTGCATGAGCACAGGTATTTCCCATTGCCTTAGCATATTGGCCTCAGGTTTGCTCATGGTCTCAGAATCAAACCTTCAACCTTCCTGTGGAGATTCTTCAGCAGAGATGGTGACAGAGTGGCAGGGGCCATGTACCAGATGTAATCTCATAGGTCTTTCTTCCTTGCCATGTGAAACCACATCCAGACATGTCTTTCTGAATAACCTTAGTATCTTCAAACTCACAAAATGTGACATTAGAAGTCTAAGCATCAGGGATCTCAAGTTGCCTATCTTTGGAAAATTAGTAAGCCACAAGAGATTAGTTTTCAACCCTTGAGAAGGAAAGGGATGCTGTGGAAAATTTAACATGCTAATTCCTTGCCTCCTTGCAGGGAGGGGAAGGGATTGAGTGTGAGGCTGTATGCAGCTCTCATTCTGCCCTCCTGGTAGGATTAGTTGTCCTAATTCTGGATTGCTTCATGGTGTGGGGTATAGTCAAGTGACATTGTTTGATACTTTATTCCAGTCATAGGAAGTGCCAGAGATATCTAACTATGCTAAATTAAATATTAGGTGTCAAAGGGACAAACTGTATCCTCCACACTGAGCTTCATTGTCATGATGATAAATTCCAAAATTAAGGATCACAGTGTCACAATTCCAAAGTCGCTTTAGGATGTTTAAAAATCACATAACAATTTTTAAAAAGTTTAATATAAGTAAATTTTAACATCCTTTTTAGAATTGGCTATAATAAAAATAATTTTAGTATCCTTGCCAGGCAGAGATAAACTATCTCATATCTAGAGTCACGTGATTAATGAATAAACTGTTGAATACATTAGCTTGTGTACCTTAGAGTGATAAAGGCTGGATGTTATGATAGGAATTTAAATAATAGAAGATGAAATAATGTTGTAAAGCACAATTTCAAAAGGGGCTGTCTGTTAAATCCATAAACTGATTTCTTTGAAGTAGGGAATTCACATGTAATTGCAATTTTTAAACTGGGAATCACACTCACTATCTCTCATTGCCACACAGGCACTGTGCTGGTGAGCTGTATCACTGGCCTTGTCAAATAACTTTCACTCTGAGTGCAGAGAAAAGAGCACAGTTGGTATAATTCATTGATAGTTACTGGACATTGTTGAAAGCGGCATGCTAAATGACATCTATTGTGCTTTTTATAGCTGTTTCATATGTGGTTTTCACATTTTGTAATTAGGTCAATGTGAATTGCATGTGGTATAATGCTCATAATTTGCAGTCAACTTATTTATACCTGCTACATATTTACATTGGCACATATCTGTATTTCAATCCAGAAATATTGTCCATGGTACATTATCTCATGAATTCTCTTAAATTTTTGTTGCAACTTTAACTTTTTCATAATATAGTTATTTGAAAGTGAATACTTTTGTATGCATTCCAACTTAATTCTCTGCTATTTTTATTTTGTTTCTTGTGTCTTTTCTGTGCCCACTGATAATATTTAGGATGTTTTTGCTCTAGATTTTAATGTATTTAGATTACTCAATAAAACCTCTAATACTTTTAATAATTTCTTCTCTATTGGTCTTTAGAATCTGCACAAATACACAGTAATGAAATATCCTGTTTGCTGTGGGTTGATTAGCATTTTTATATTGCAGCAGTGCTCTCTAGTTCTCTCTGGGAACTCAGCTCCCAGAAGCTCAGGGATAGGCCTGTTATGGGCACTGCTGGCTCTAGTCTCAGACTTCCCCAAGACGGCCATGCAGAGTGATGCTATGCACTCAGCTCACAGCCCCAGTGATGAGCTTGCTTATGCTCTGCTTTCTCTAATGTTCTGAAATTGAAGTCTCTGTTCTTTTCCAGTACCTACATTCATTGTTTTTAATCTAATTTTGATGCATCACTTTTGAGTAACTGAAACAATTCAAAATGTACATTTATTGTTATGGATTTTGAAATCCTTAATTATTTAAGCTGCCTTTTGAAATGTGTTATTTAAAATTTGTGATTTGATCTCTCATTCTAAGTGTGTTCTTAATTTCTTTCTGCATTTCATTTATAATTTCATCCCAGTATTGTGTAAGAGCCTGCTTTGCATGACTTCCACTCCAATGATTACATTACATTCTACATTGCTGCTCTGAACCTGGGCCACATGTGTGAATACTTCTTGGCTTGTTGTCAATACAGTGTGGTATGTGTTTCTGTAATAAAACATTAGATAGAATTTATCTGATAACTCTCCAGGTCCCCAGTGAAGACTATAGGAAATCCAGGTTAGAATTTAAAGGACTTTACAGCTTTACAACCTTTGTTCTGAATTCCCACATTGAAGAGACTGCAGTACCATGAAGGAAGGCTCTGAGCACACTGCATTTGATACAGGAGGGCTCAGAGCCCAAGAAACAGTACTGCCCTGTAAGATCACCTTTTACTTCTGTCAGCCTTGGTTCCCAGATCAGAGACACCTGCAAGGGAAAATAGACACAGGGAGAATGCCAGTGTAGCCAGGCTTAAGCCCCCTGCAGGGCCACTTCCTTCTCATGGAGACACTGCCAGAGGACTGCGGGCCTTCTCTGGAACCCAACACCTCAATCCTGGTGATTGCCTGTGGAATGTGAGAGTTAGGTGACAGAGAGGATAGATCAGGTTGGAGGTGGACATAGTGTCATCTTAGCTTGATGTAGGACATGTCAGGTGTCCCATCTCTGAGTGCTCAACCTGGATGCAGTGCAGCAGTACAGAGCATCTCTAGTGAATAAGAACTAATTTTGTTGTAGCTTTTTTATAACATTGTAAGCTATCAGCTTTTATTTATTACTTTTTCCCAGAAACCCATTACAATTCTTGTGTAGTTTCTTCATTCACACCGTAATGGAGTTCTCTTGGTGGATGCATACTAATTAGTTCAAAGAAAATGAGCAGACTGAGAGACCTTGTGACAATCTGGGTGATAAAGTTTATGGCCTCCTTCCTGACAGCAGCCCCAAGCCAATCCAGTTTGTCCTAGTCAGACCTGGCCAAATAATCTTTCTGTCCTCAAGGGATTTGGTTCTTGCAGAAGACATTGACCTGGGAACATTTAGGAGCCAGCTTCAGGAGAGGGCAGTGAGCCCTTTGGGAAATTCAGAACAGCTCTGAAAAGCCATCAGTGAAGCCATTAAAGGGAAGTATGAATCCTGACAGGTGAGGGTGACATCATAGGAGGGAGACAGCCCAGGAGCCTATCAGTGATAAATGTGGGGCTGGCTGCACACCCAATCAGGTGGGCCAAGGGAGGAGGGCTCTTCTAGGCCTGATGCAGAAGTGCTCACTGTGAGTTTAGCTCTGAGAGCCTGGATCTGAGTGCTTCTCTAGTTTCTGTGACTTCTTACTGAGGGCTGCAAAGGATTCTCAGCCATGCTTAAGTATCTCAATGGTAACTTGATGGTACTGGAGCTGGGAATGGGATTGGACTTTGTGAATTTTGGTAAGAAATGGGCAAAACCACTGTAAGCCCAGAACATCTTTCTGGGCAGCCCCATGCACAGCTGGGTATGGGACAAGCAGTGATTTGGGGGTAACCCTGAGTTTTGTCCAAATGACAAAATCTGTTATTTAAATTCCTTATGTGAGACCTCCTCTTGAATGATGTTACTGCATAAACAGAACTCATAATCTCACAACACTGAGGGTGGAAATCTACAACCAATGTAAGAAATTAGAAGAGCTCCTTGACTTCCTGAAAACTTCCCAAGTGGCTAGTAAGCTGGCTGGGTACACATGACTGTGGATTTAAGAAAGACCCCCATCTATCTATCTTTCCTTCTTTTTTTTTCCCCCATTTTACTTTTCATTATTTTGATACTGAGTGTATCTGTGTAGTCTGACCTGGATTTGAACTCTGGATAATCCTCCTCCATCAGCCTCCATTGTGAGGAAATCACAGTCCTGAGTCACTCCACCCAGAAAAAAGAACTACTTTGAGCCCAGGTCCTCTAACACATTTCTTAAGCCTGTGGGGTCTACAGGAAACAGGGTTTAGAGATCAACTGGCTGTTTGATTTGTATTTCTTTTATCTCTGGAGTTTAGTAATTAGCAGCTGCAAGTCACCGTAGTAGACTGGGATCTGCCTTTTATTGTGGGGGAGAAAATTCCCTGCTTGTTCAAAGCCCTACGTCATTGTCTATTCTCATTTTAAATCTTACCAAAGCCACTAATTTTGCAACTTTACCTCAGGCCCTTTCCTTAGTTACTGCCTTATTTATAAGCTAAGTAAATCAACACATTTTTAACAATTGAGCTCCTGAAGCAAGGCTTTTCATAGAGTTTACAATGCTGTGAAGTATTTGGAAGATGGTGATGCATTAGCTCCTGAGGGGAAAGTTCCTGTAGAGAACAACTTCCTGTAGGTGCTGCCTGTTAATCCCACACTGAGAAACACAGCAAACTGTTAGGATGTAGGGATGTAGAGATGTGATAACTATGATGGTGGAAAAGAAAATGGGTGTCAAATGTGAAAATTTGCTGCAGCCTTTGGGTTGTGCTTAGACTTTGACCTGAAATTTGAAACAGAGTTGGACATGGTTGCACATGGTCTTAATCCCAGAACTCAAGAAGCTGATTCTGGGGGATCCTTGCAAGTTTAAGGAAGCCTGAGCTATGAAGTGAGTTGAAGGGCATCCTGAACTGCATTGATAGACTCTGTCTCAAATAGACAAAAAAAATTGAAACACTGAGATGGACCTTTTACTGAAGTAGGAGTATATTCACATAGTCAGGATCTGCATGAGTATGCAAGAAAAAGAACAAAATTTCTTTTTGAATAAGAGGAGCCAAGCTGATTGAAAGGGAATGGAAGAGCAGGGTCATGTCGAGGGAGGCCCAACCAACAGCCAGAAAAGTAAAGGACTTATGAGGTGAGCTTGACTTAGTGTGATAGCACTGAAGGATTGTTTGCTTGTTAGGTCAGAGTGTAGAAAAATGATCACTGGCCTATGTAAAAGGGGGAAACTTTGTCATGGATAAATGCTTCTGTGTCTGCTGATCAGGTCCCCTAATCATCTCTGAGTTAGGATAGGAAATGAGAACCGTAGTATTGCAGGTTTGAATTTAGGTTGGACATAACAATTAAAGTAGTGTGGGAAGGAGTTTCTGTTGGAGACCAAAGATTTCAAGGCACATACGATGTTACTTTTGGTTCAGTAACTGACCTCAGGAATTTGGCCGTTACCTACATCCTCCCAATTTTATTCCTTTTTTTTTTTTGTACTGGGGATCAAACTCATGACCTTGCGCTTGCCAGGCAGGCGCTTAAGCCACTGAGCTAAATCCCCAGCGCATGCCCCCAATTTTGAAAAAAATTTTAATTTAAAATTTTTTGTGTTTCATTTTGAAGTGAAGTCTAACCACTTTGAAAAAGGTAGCAAGAAGTGTTGAGACTTTTCCAGCAATTTGATTGTTGAGTTTGATAGAGGGGAATGAAACTCACAACCTACCAAATCTTTGGTACAATTATATTTTCTCTTAAATTTAAGAATGAATTTTAGTAACAATGGAGGTTAAGAGCAGAAGTATTTATTGAGAGAAAGAAAGCTTCTACCTGAGAGAGAGACAGAAGGGGTCCTAAGAAAATTGCTGAAGATTCTGTATTTTCTAGGAATTTTTGTAGAGTAAAACCATGAGGTGAAGCAAGTGTAGAGAGAAAAAGTATAGGGAGACTCTCCTGCATCCTGTATTATAGTGGTAGGGTTTCAGGTGTGCACTGCCATGCCTGGATCAGTGTTTTCATCTTTATGTCATGAAATTTCACCAAGCTCTCAGTGTTGGGCTAAAGTAAACAATACTGAATCATGGTGGCACACAAATTTAATGCCAGCCCCTTGGACAGTTATGTTTCAAAACCAAAGTGACCCTGAGCAGGAACTTTTGCAATATCAGATGCACATTGAGGATTTATGTCCATCCCTAATTATCTGCTAGTGTCCATGAGACTCTTAGATAATGAAGAGAAAACGTTTGCATTTTAAACTTTTATTGAATTTTTAAGTTGACACATAGTTTCTACTAGTGATACGTCTTACAATGAAATGTTTATATGTTCAAGTTGGTGGATACAGAGATGAGTCTCCTGTCTCAGAAAAAGGACACCTTGGGAGAACAAACGGTGATTCATAATGTCCTACATTCAGTAAGGTACATGTGGTGTTTATTGTTGTAATGTAAATTTGTCTTTCTGTTACATCTAAATAGTATTAGGGGATTTGTATTTAGAAGATTGAAAAAATCTAATGTTTAGCGATGGTGTTTGCAATGGTGTTTTTTTGGTGCATATTCAAGGCATGTTGTCAGTTACTTTTAGGTTGATCAAGACTTTTTAATTTTGAAACCCAACACCACTTTGTGTCATTCCTTCCACTCTTCATATTTTCCCCTGTGGATAGTGAATCTTACCCAGTTGTTTCCAGTTTAGAGAGATGTATTCACCTGTTTCTCCTCAGCAGCTCTATCAGGAGCAGTGCAATCTTGTTTCAAAATGTGAACACTACTGTAGATACTTTCTGTCTTTGTTTCTCTGGACTTTTTTTGTCATTATTGTGCAGATGTCCAATCTGGTCATACTGCTTGACATGTATCCCCAGACAAGAGGATAAAATGGGAATTTTAAATTGGCAGACTCTGAGCTGAGTGGTTAGATATTAGGTTTAGGATTATACATAACAAGTTTTTCTGTAATATATCTTTTAATGTCACCTCTGTGAGACAGCTTCAGGTTTATAATTTCCATTGAGTGGTGTGATTTGGCCACAGAAGGATTTGAACTCTTGGCAGTTTCAACTTTTTAAAGGGAAAGGAGCTTCTAAAAGGTACCTAGGACTTTATTAGAGTACTAACTACATGCATAGTTGTGTGAACACACAGAAAGATTTCAAAAAGTTGAATAGAGCATGATAATCACTAGTTAGAACACCTGTGGCCTATACTCAAATAGACTAGGGAAGGAGACAAGGCACAGGAAAATGGACAATTCACATTAGATATTTGGTGATTAATTTTCCCAGTTAAAAATAAGATTTGGCCATATTTGATTTTTCGTGATATAAATTACTACTTTAACTCCGTGAGTGTGATGTAGTACAATTGAATATGGCAAGCTGCAGAACACTGGAAAAATTGTGTCTCATGTACAGATAATTTGGTGAATCTTTTCTTCCTGAGGAACTGATTCTGGTGGCTATAGCGCTTTTTTGTTAAAATGTGTCCTTTTTCTCTTGTAAAGATTTAAGGGAATCAGAAAATAATTACTACATACAAAAAGTATCTCTGAAGGGAATTCTTAGTAAAATAAAGTTTAGTGTTTGGTGATGATTACTTGTGGTGTGTCTAGTGATGACTATGAATGTCCCAGTCCTTTTTAAAGCTCTGCACTTCTTGGTGGATAAGTGGTTTATAGCACATGGCAAATGATCCACTTCGTATGTGCTTGACAACAACCAACATGACCTGGGTGGGATAATAAGGGGAAAACAAGTTTCCTATTTTTCTATGCATGAGCACAGGTGTTGGCCATTGCCTTAGCATATTGGCCTCAGGTTTGCTCATGCTCTCAGAATCAAATCTTCAACCTCCCAGTAGAGATTCTTCAGCAGAGACAGAGCCTGAGAGGCAGGGGCCATGCACCAGATGTAATCTCACAGGGCATGCTTCCTAGCCACATGAAGCCACATCCAGACATCTTGTTCCTAATAACCTAGGTGTCTTCAAACTCAGAAACTGTAACAGTAGATGTCTCAGCATAAGGGCTGTCAAGTTGAGTACCTTACTTTGGAAGAATTAGTAAGCCATAAGAGATTAACTTTCAACCCTTGAGAAGGAAAGGGATATTATGGAAAATTTACCATGATAAGTCCTTTCCTCCTCACAGGGAAAGGATTGAGGGTGGGGCTGCATGCAGCTCTCATTCTGCCCTGCTGCTAGGATTAGTTTTCCTAAGTCTGGATTCCCTTGTGATGTAGCGTAAAGTCAGATAACATTGTTGGATATTTTATCCCAGTCATAGGGAGTACCAAAGACATCTAAGTATGCTAAATTAAATGAACGTATAAATATGAGACCTCAGACAGACAAACTGTGTTCTCCACAATGAGTTTCATTGTCAAGATGGTGAATTCCAAGATTAATGAACACAGCCTCACAATTTCAATGTCGTTTTACGATGTTTAAATATCACTTAAGAATTTTTTTTTAAGTTTAACTTAAAATAAATTTTGAAATACATTTTAGCATTAACTATGATGAAAATAATTATTAGGACCCTTGCCAGGCAACTGTAAACTGTCTTATATCTAGAGTCATGTGATAGATGAATACACTTTTGAATATATTAGCTTCTATAATTTATAGTGCTACAAGTTGGATGTTATGAAAGGAATTTAAATAACAAAACATTAAATAATGCTGTAATGACAACTTGCAAAGGGGCTTCCTGTTAAACCCACAGATTGAACTCTTTGAAGTAGGGAATTCACATGTATATGCAGTTTTTTTAAACTGGGAATCACACTCACAATCTCACATTGCAGGCAGACACTGTGCTGCTGCGCTATATCCCTGTAATTGTAAAAGATATTTTTTTCTGAGTGTAGAACAAGAAGCACCATTGGTCATGTAATTATTATAATTCATTGATAGCTACTGGACAGTGTTGGTAAGGACATGCTAAGTGACACACTTTGTGCTTTTTATAGCTGTTTCATATGTGGTTTTCACATTTTTGAAATTATCTCAATGTGAATTGCATGTGGTATAATGCTCATAATTTGCATTCAACTTAATTATACCTGCTACATATTTACATTGGCACATATCTGTATGTCAATTCAGACATACTGTCTGTTGTACATTATCTTATAAATACTATTAAATTTTTATTGGAACTTTAATTTTTTCACCATATATACACTGTTCCTTGAAAGTAAATATTTGTATGCATTCCAAATTACTCTCTGCTAATTTTATTTTGTTTCTTATGTCTTGTCTGTGTGCATTGACATTATTGTAGTATGTTTTTCTTTTAAATTTTAATGTATTTAATTACATTAGTTACACAATAATGCCTCTAAGACTTTTAAGAGTTTCATCTTTATTCTGTTGAATCTGCACAAATAAAGGGAAATGAAATATCCTGTTTTCTGTGGGGTGATTAGCATTTTTATATTGCAGCAGTGATCTCTAGTTCTCTCTCAGAACTCAGCTCCCAGAGGCTCATGGCTGGGCCTGTTATGGGCAGTGCTGGCCCTAGTCTCAGACTTCCCAAAGACCGCCATGCAGAGTGATGCCATGCACTCAGCTCACAGCCACGCTGATGAGCTTCCCTCTGCCCTGTGTTCTCTGATGTTCTGAAATTGAGGTCTTTGTTCTTTTCCAGTACCTACAATCATTATTTTTAATATACTTTGAGGTATTGATTTTGTGTAACTGAAAAAATTCAAAATGTACATTCATTGTCATGAAATGTGAAATTCTTAATTTTTTGAGCTCTTTATTTGAAATGTGTCATTTAAATTTTGTGATTTGATCTCTCATTCTAAGTGTACTCTTAATTTGTTTCTGCTATTCATTTCATGTTTCCTTCCAGTTTTGTGTAAGAGCCTATTTGGCCTGATTTCCACTTCACTGACTACGTTACATTCCGTATTGCTGTTCTGAACCTGGGTCACATGTGTGAATACTTCTTGGCTTGTTGTGAGAATAAGGTGCTATGTTTTTCTGTGACAAAACATTTGATAGAATCTCTCTGGTATATTGCTTTGAATTGTTATCTTGTTGATTTTATGTGTGACTGTAAAGATTGTTCTACCTTCTTGAGCTGTCAGTCACTGATGGAGTGTTTTGGAAATCTTTAGCATATACCATGTACATGACTGATTTTTCTCTTCCAATCCTGTTTCTGTTTATGTAGTTGGTTGCTCTGTGTAATGGAATGTGTATAAAGGAATGATACTTGTTTTTAAAGAACTGCTGATTGTACATATTGAATATAGTCAAGTGAATGTAGCTTCAGTAGATTTTGTTGAATCAGTCCTCACAGGTATGTCTTTTTGCGTAACTTTGTATTTAATCTATCCTCATCAGTGTCCACATAACAACCACTGCTCTCAAGGTGGTGAGAGCATTTTCCCATTACCTAGGTGTCTAGCTATTAATCACCTCTGACACCTGTTCTGTCAGTCCATTTTAATGTGACCTGTTCTCTTGTTAGTCTAACCTGTTCTCCTTTTGGTGAACTTAGCATTTCAAGACTGTTAGCTGTGGATTTGTTGCACTGACATTTGCAACTGTAGTTTGCTTTTCACAACCTAATATGAAAACTGTCTCATCATTTCATGTCTGAAGAGAGAAAAACAGACATAAATCAGTAAGTACCTGTATTGAAATTTATTGTTTTAATCATTTAAAGAACATCTTTTTCTCAAAAGTTTTTGTTTAGATTTAATGATAACAATGGAAGTGTCCCAGATGTATTCAGAAAGTTTCACCACTGGGTCTTAGGCAAGGAATGAAAGGAATCAGATGATAAAATCCCTTCAGATCAGGAGGCATTATTGCATGATTGATGACAACTCCCATTTGGAAATTATCCAAAGTTTACAATGTGTGCTTTTTTATGGAGATTGTTCTTTTAGCTTCTTCAATTTTAAGTTTTCAGGAACTATTTTAGATATTGTGCAGAGAAATATTTGGTGATTTTTTTTTGTGGTATTTCTCAATATAGTCGTTTGTCACTGTTGTTCACAAGGGCTGGTATGTGAATCAAGACTAAAGTCCTTTCTCTTTTAGTCTCTTAGTCACAGTTTCTGACTCTTTAATTTCACTTGAAATGAATCAATATTCCCAGGAATTGTAGCACAAAGCATTTTCTACACATTAGAAGAAGTCACTTATCTGTGAATTGTCATAAATAATCTAATTATTTTCTTCCTCATTTTAATATTTTTTGGTTATTTTCACAAATGTGATTTATATTTTATATTAAGCATTTCTCCTGAGTCAAATAAGCTTTTGTTTATTTTTATATGTGTGCTCATTGATTTTAATTTTGTTTGTAAAGTCATTGCACTGTTTTCCAAATAAATGTTTTCTTGTTTAATTCCCATCTTCATAGATTTCAAATGCTTCTAATTTTCATGGCTGCTTGACTTATTCTGGGGAATCTTTTCCATTAACTGAGTGTTTTTTAGTATAAATTGCACAGTCATTCCTGTGCAATAGTTCACCAATGTACATAGGTGAGGAGAGTGTACAGTCCAGATTTCTAAGAACATACCTGTCTCTCTCTGAATCTAAATGAAACATTGTGTTTTCTTCTCAAGAGAGATAACATCAGCTGAATTATGAAATAATATTCCACTTCCATGTGGATGCATTGAAGTTTGTTTTCATTTCCTGAGATCCACTTTTCAATCTCAATGATTCATCCAATATATAGATGTTGAAATTTGATTGTTTTTCATGTTTATTATGCAAAATGTTTCTTGGCTCACAAGTATTGAATGTAGGCTTTTTATTCTAACTTTCATCTATAATTGTTGAACTAATCAAAGGTGTGTTTAATTTGTTTCTTTTGTTATTGGAAATTGAACTTAGGACCTTGCACGTGTCAGGTGCTTGTACCATGGAGATACATCACTGGTACAAAGGTGCAGTTTGTAAATGACTGTGAATTCATTTTAATTTTCATTTGGTGAGAGAGTTTGATGAAAGGCCTCACTTTGTAGTCTGAACAGTCCTTAGTGCATAGCCCAGGCTATACATTGAAAGCATGGCAATCAAAAAGTCCTGGTAATCCACTTACATCAGCCTCTCAAGTGCTGGGAGAACAAGCATGTACTATCCCACTGGGAAGAACACTTCCTTCTGTATTTAACAACCAGTTACTTTGATATTCCTTGATTTTCATTGCATTTCAAGCATTTCATAGATATTCTTTCCCACTTTATCTTCCTTTACACCCTAGTAGAATTTGTACTATTCATGTACAAGGAAATAATTTGGTATCCCTTACCTATAGGTTTATAGCTACCCATTGCCTAATTTTCTATAGAATGGTCAAATAAACCTTTATTTTCATTAAATTTTATGAATTCATAAACCTCCTTTCATATTCATCTAAATATTTATGAGACCAGTTTCAAGACTATAAATTCTGGGCTGGGGATTTAGCTCAGTGGCCTAAGCATCTGCCTGGCAAGTGCGAGGTCATGAGTTCGATCCCTGGTACCAAAAAAAAAAAATGAATTCTGTCTAGACAGAAAGATGAACTCAGTGTTATCAATAACCAGTTGTTTCATGAATGGTGGTTTGCAGGTTCCCTCTTTGAGCTCTGCTTTAAAGTCAATGAAAAACTACAGTATAGGCAGCCCTGCAGGATAAGCCATGCTGCATCTCTGTGGTTGCTTTGGCTGTGTAATTTATAGTGTAGCATCAGTGCTACTGAGTGACTATATTTGAATATACTTGAGTTTTGATGACCATGACATGCAGTCAATAATTTGAAAGAATGACTTTCAGTTACATATTTTATGAGGAGAGCTGAGATATAATAGTTGTTTTTCTAACCTTCAGGACATTTGTCATTATTTAGGAGATAGTGACCTTTGAGGAGGTAGCTGTAAAGTTCACTCCAGAAGAGTGGGATTTGCTGAATCCATCCCAAAAGAAGCTCTACAGATGTGTGATGTGGGAAACATATATGAATATTACTGCTACAGGTAAGGATGATATGTTTTATTTATTCCTATAAATAGCATTAATTATTGCTCAATGATAGAGTTTAAGACAATTATAGTATTTGCTCATATACCTCAAGCCTGATTATATTATGCTATGACTGTAATGGAATTGATGATGCTTTAATGTAATGTTAAAGTGAATTTTTTTTTTATTTCTACATCTGTAATACAGGAAGAATATGGGAAAAACAGCAAATTAAAGAAGAGGACAAAAATTGCTCAAGAAATCTAAGGTGATTCCTTAAGTGTCAGGGTGTGAGCATCAATATTACATCAAAAGAAGCTGAAGAAATGAGATCATGTTATACTTTATTTAAACTGAGAAAAACATCAAGAGATACACTTGCTTTTATTTTGTATTATCTGGGAATCTATAGAAAAGTATTTGAATGTAGGAATCAGGTAGTGTTGACACTGTGTAACAAATAGTACTATCCAATATATCAGTTTAAAAATTACTTCCATGATCAACATCATGGAAATGTATGGAAGTAAATTTAAATATTATATTCAGATATATATGAAATGAACAAATTGTGAATTTTGATAGAAACTCATCTTCAAAATATCCATTTATGTATATGGTGATTACTGAGTCTTTCATGATCTACAAAATTGTTCACAGAATCACTATTCAAAATGCAAATGAATGCTACTGTTATAATAAGTACTTTGAAAATATCTTATAGAATGTTGAGCTGTTTACATTTAAATTCCTCATACATTGTTGATGGATATATAAAATAGAAACATGGTAACAATATTCAGAGGTCTGAAACGTAAAATCAAATATTTAATAATTTTCCCCATTTAGATCCATCAGTATATACTTGTGCATTTCATTTTTTTTACTTTTGAGTCATGATTTTATACTACAGTTCAGGTTGACTTTGAACTTTTTGTGAATCCCATAATGGACTGAAACTCAGAGCGATCCTCCTGCCTGTTCCTTCTGACTGTGGAGACAGTTGTAATGTGTCACTATGAGCAATGAGTCTCTCAGTATATTGTGAAATCATCAAATGTTAGTGATCCACAGTGTGGGTTGTTCAGTGCTGCATGTGGAAGGGCATTCCCAATATCTAATGCAGGAATCAACTCACAGGAGCTAAGCTCTGGAAATAGCCCAGATGTCCATCACTAGATACCTGGGTAAAGACTGTGAGGTGAACTCATCATGGTGGTGCAATCGCAGTACTCTAGGAGGCTGTGCCAGCAGGATGACAACTGGAAGCTAAGCCTGAGCAAATTCATTGTCAATAAGAATCTCTCTGAAGAAAACAAATAATAGATCAGCAAATGTAATTCAGTCTAAGACCTATGTTTAACTCTCTACACTAAAAAAAAATATACAAGGAACCATGATATCATTTTCCAAGAAACAGAAAGAATTGGACGTTAAGTGAGATAAATCAGACACAGAAATGGAAAATCACGTTTTCTTGTAAATGGGAAATTAAAAGCACATTTGAGAAGTAAAACTAAAGAGAGATAATACAAGAGAACAAACCCTTACTTTCTGTAGATTAGAAAGATGATGAGGCTAAATAGAGAAGGGGGAGAATGAAGACATGAAGACCTAAAAAAATGATCAATATTATGTATCATTTGTACCAATCTCCTAAAGCGATATTATGTATTGGAATCATATATGAATTTAAAATTGCTAAGTGAAAACCATCATTTTAGAATGAATAGTGCTTTGAAAGATGTCCTGCAGTGCAATGAGTCAATTAACCATCAAAATTAATTAGCAGGCATCAAACTAATGTCATCATAAATCTCAGTTGTTAATGTGGAGCCTTTTTCATTGTCATTGATATTTTTTTTATATTTCCTTACAGATATGATGAAGACAATTATTTGAGAATTGAAGAGCAGCAATATAAATATTATGAAGATGTAGAGACCTGCTGTGATTTCCAGTCATTTCAGAAGCATGAAACGAGGAAAACTGGAGAGATACTCTGTCATTTTGGAGCATGGGGGGAGGACAGCTGTGACATTAGTGAACAAACTTACCCTGGGCAAGAAAACTTTGTAGGTAAGAAAAGTGTAAAAGTCTACTCAACACCTAACAGTGTGCAAATCCATGAGAGAAATCACAGTTCAAGGAGCTTATCTGTACACAAACACGATCAGAATAGTTCTTTTTCTTTAAACCTTACTGAAAAAATTGTTAGAAAATGTGGTGGAGAGAAATTCAGTATAACTGAGAAATGTGCAAAAGCATTATCTCCTAGTAATTCCTTTAAAAACTATATAAAACTTCACACTGGAAAGCAACCATATGAATGCAAGCTATGTTGGAAATCATTCAGTACATACAGTAACTGGCAAATACATAAAAGGATTCACACTGGGGAGAGACCCTATGTATGCAACAAATGTGGAAAAGCATTCATGAGAGCCTCAATTTGTAAAATTCATGATAGAACTCACACTGGGGAGAAACCATTTGTGTGTAAGCAATGTGGGAAATCTTTCAGTCAAAAATGTAATCTTACTAAACATGAAAGAATTCACTCTGGGGAGAAACCCTACATATGCACCAAATGTGGGAAAGCATTCATGAGTGCCTCACATTGTAAAATACATGATAGAATTCATACTGGAGAGAAAAACTATGTATGCAGTAAATGTGGAAAAGCATTTAGTACAGCCTCAGATTGTAAAAAACATGAGAGAATTCACACTGGTGAGAAACCCTATGTATGCAACAAATGTGGGAAAGCATTCACTAGAGCCTCAGATTGTAAAATTCATGATAGAACTCACACTGGGGAGAAACCATTTGTGTGTAAGCAATGTGGGAAATGTTTCAATCGAACTAGATCTCTTACAGAACATGAAAGAATTCACACTGGGGAGAAATCCTATATTTTCAACAAATTTAGGAAAACATTCAGTATAGCCTCTGTTTGTAAAGCACATGAAAGAACTGACACTGGGTAGAAACCCTATATATGCAACAAATGTGAGAAAACATTCATTATGGAAACAGGTTATAAAACACATAATAGAATTCACACTGAGGAGAAACCCCATGTATGTGAACAGTGTGGAAAGTCTTTCAGACATAATGGTTGCTTTAGTAGATATAAAAGAATTCACAATGGTGAGAAACCCTACATTTGCAAACAATGTGAAAAATCTTTCAGTTAAAATGGTAGCCTTGTACGCGAAAGAATTCACACTGGGGAGAAACCCTTTGTATGTAAGCAATGTAGGAAATCTTTCAGTCAAGATAGTAACCTTATTATACATGAAAGAATTCACACTGGGGAGAAAACATGTATGTAAGCAATCTGGGAAATCCTTCATTCCAAAGGATACCCTTATACATAAAAGAATTCACGCTGGGTAGAACCTCTGTGGATACAAACAATGTGACAAAGTATTCAGCATGGAGAAATACTGAAAGTAACCCTTATCTATCTAAACAATTTGGGATGTCTTTCTTCTATAGTAATAGCTTTTCTGTATATAAAAGAATTGATTCTGGAAAAAAAAAAGAATTGATTCTGCAGAAAAACCCTATCTATGTGAGAAATGATTCAATGGATTTATTGTAAATTATCATTTTATAAACATAAAAGTTCCCACATTGGGAAGAAACCCTGTGAACATAAGGAACCTAGGAAAACTTTTCCACAACCAGAGAGATTGTCACTACATCAGAGAGCTCCCCCTGTGTAGTGATTCTTTTCATTTGAACAATGGTGGATATAGCATTTAGTGCACAGAAATGCCATTTAATAGAGGAATTATGCACACAAGGAAGAAATCCTATGTATGTAGGCAGTGTGGAAAATATTTGCTGCAGCGTTTCCCTTTTGCAAACATAAGATTCCCCTCACACTGGGGAGTAAATGCATGTAAGAAATATTTGGTAATAGTTCAGCACACAGGGTGCTAAGCTTCTGAGTGATGTCATTGTGTACCAAACCTATGTATGCAGTGTGAGAAAGCATTCAGTATTTATGGATATTGTCAAATGTGTCAAAATAATCATTGTTAAGTGAAATCCTACATATTTTAGTGACAATTTTGAAAATAGTTTGAAAATTACTCACCTAGAGGAGACCTACAGAAAGAATATAAAAATACTTTCAACATGTCCATACATTACTTTTGAAAACACCGTCATACACAGAGGTGTCCTAAAATGTTTTCTTTTTTTTATAAATCATACATAAGTGATCTATTTTTCTGTACTTCCCACAAGAATCTGTAATTCCTGTTATCAGTTTATCACGAAAAATCTACACATACACATTCAGAAGAGTGCTTGTTGTATTCATGGCCTGTATCTATGTATCCATGGTTATGGTAACATATATCATCACAAAAGCAAAAGCACACTCAGTCACTGTCAGAATCAAGAATGAAGTTAAATTTGGCAGAAAGGTTATTTATGCAACAGATGTGGAAAAATGTTCAGTACACAAACAAGTTATAAAATACATGATAGAACTCACACTAGGGAGAAATCCTATCTAAGCAAACAATATGGAAAATCTTTCAAAGCTGTAACCTTGTTCATAAAATAATTCACACTTAAGAGAAACCTTATGTAAGACATATGAAAAACTGTATGCTGATAATCTGCATTTTCTAGACAAAGACGATCCCCCACAAGGAGAAACCTTATGTATGTAAGCAATGTGGGAATTCTACCAGGCAAACCCATAGCTTGTAAATTCATCAAAGAATTCACAATGGGAAGAAACCCTATGTAGATAAGCAGTTTGAGAAAGCATTCAGTTCACACAGCCACTGCCAAACACATGAAAAAACCCACAGTGGGGAGAACCTGTATGCAAGTAAGCAATGCAGCAAATGTTTCCACCAGCAGTGATTGTACTGACTTGAAAGAATTCACACAAGGAATAATCTTATGCATTCCAACAATGGAGAAAAGCATTCAGTGCACAAAAATGCCATCAAATAAGGAAATAATGCACACAAGGGAGAAATCCCACGTACATAGTCAATGTGAGAAAGATTTCTTGCCAAGTTTTCATTTTATAAATACTAAATTTCCCACACACTGGGGAGTAACTAAAAAAGATGTATTGAGAAAAAGTTTCCATTGACAATGATGCTACCCTCCAAAATGATGTCAGATTGTGGCCAAAGCCTATGTATGTGATGTGAGAAAGCACTCAGTGTACGTTTCATAAAATATGTGAAAGTCAGTACTATGGAGAGAAATTGTACATATGTAAGTGAATATTTTAAAAATACTTTACATATTACTTGTAGTAGAGACCTATAGAAATATAATAAAAAGTTTATGTTAATATATATTCATAGTTTTCAGAGATCACACTTAAAGACGACACTGTCCCAAAGCATATTCATTTTGTGCTTCATTATCACGCATATCTAGCTGGTCTGTTTTTCTGTAGTCTTACTATTAAAAAATCACACTTTTTAAAAATAATTTGAGGATTCTAAAGAATTTCCCTGCATTTTTGATTTACCAATGTTGTCTTCATAAATGACATCTATTCTTCTCACAAACACAATTTTCCAATTCCATCTGCCTCAGTTATTTTTTTAGAGCAATCTATACAAACACATTCAGAAGTGTCCTTCACCAGGTTTTATGACATGCATCTGTGTGTGTGTGTGTGTGTGTGTGTGTGTGTGTATATATATATATGCTTATGATAAGATAATTGCAAGAGCAAAAGAAAATATAAAACATGTAATTGCCTTAATGCCTCTTTATAGTACATAATGTAAATGATCATCTTTGGAAAGAATCTTTCTGTATAATACATCTGAGTTGGTTATTGTTGTCTTAACATGCCCTATTTACGGTTTTCCTGTATTTTTTTCTCTCCATTTTTGAAAGATGTATGCTCCTAATGCCTATTACACATCATGTACCTTTATACAAATGTAAACACCATCCCTCTTATATTAAATCATTCATTTATAAATAGCAGAATCCTGAATATGCAAATGAGTCAGGATTTCACACAAGTCCCTTAGGATGGGAATGGATGGAATGATGGAAATGATGTCATATCATGACACCAGAAAGACGAGTCACTATTGCAAATAAAAAGGTGATAATCAAAAGTGTGTGAATAAAATTCATGAGAACTGTAGCAATAGATTTATCTTTTTTGTCTCTGAAAGGGTCTTGCTATGAAGTTCAGGCTCATCTTGTGCTCACTTTGTAGTCCAGGCTGGTCTTGGGCTCACTTTGTAGTCCAGTCTGATCTTGAACTGGCAGTAATCCTCCTGTCTTAGCCTTCCAAGTACTAGGATTACAAACATGCCCCACCATGCCCAGGTTGTACCATTAGATTCACCTAGCAAAATATTTCTGGCAGGGATAATACACCACTTTTGCCCAGATATGTCCAGTCTTTGGGGCATGGCACTGCTAAACTCTGATAGTTGCCCTTTAGGCACATGTTCCACAGTGGCATTTTAGCAGCATCTTATGTTATTAAAGTAACATTCAGAAATGAAAGTTGTCAAAGTCTAAATCATGTTCCATTCACGGTAGCATAGATAAATCTAATGTCACTTGGATCCACCATGTATCTCAGTTTCCTTCATCAGAGAATTACCACGTGATGTCACAACCTGGCAAGAAGGCTAGGTGCAAGGCTGGGTGAGATATGTAGAGAAAGACAACACATTCACAGGATGCTGATTACGTGTTTTCTATGCCAATTTCTGTATTTAGTACCATTAAAATCTTTTATTCATAAGCATTTTTCAATATGTTCTGAAATCATAAAGATATATAAAATGTTATTTGTCTAAGTTTCTATGTGTGTAACATATTTCTCTCAAATATTGGAAGTATACATTGAAGCAGTTTGCATTTCTGCACACTCGATCCTTAGGTAGAATATTGCTGATGAATTAGTACAATGTAGTTCTTACTTATATTCTTTTTTTTAATGTTTTATCATTTTTTAAAAATAAAATGGTTCAGACACAGGCAAAGTTGTGATCTCATGTGATTTTAAGCAATCTGGGGACCTGAGGTAAGAGGATGTCAACTTTGTTTTTTTTTTTTCTTTTTAATTTTTTTTTCTTTTTAGTTTTTTTTATAGTTTTATTTAAAGAGGAAAAAACAAAACAAAATAAAACAATAAATGGTAGTGACAATACAGTTCCAAGGAAAAAAGGAAAAGTACAACAACAATAAAACCTAAGAAATTATTACTTGACTAATTACATACTGACTTCTTGGAAATAGTTGTTCACTTACAAACTTAAAACATGTAAAGTAGACATTCAAACAGTGAGACTGTTAACACTTCTGCTCCACGACCTGACAAAAACAACAATATGGTCATCCATCTTACCCACTCAAATATACATGCAATTATATCAACAGGATAAAATTAAGCACAACAAAACAGAGCAAAGCGGATCACAAGAAAGCAATGTAACACATAAATTTCAAAGCTAGACAATTGGAGATATTCACTATCATATTGACTCTTGTTTTATTCCAAATAGTTGTCCATATTGTCACATACAGGGAATTCACATGAAACAACCTAGTATGGAATTGATCTGAGCAGTACGAGGAGGGCATTACAGGTCTTCAAGACCAGACATTAGGGAAGCCATGAATGGCTGTCATATTGTCTCTCATTCTCCTCAAAACAGCTGTCCATACCTTAATGTGTGTTGAACTTAAACAAGGCAAAGCAAGCTAAGATCACTTTGAACAAAAAGTGATAGTTTTGCTGGACTTCACATCATGACATTATGGAATCAGCACTGGGTATTGTAGTGTCTCTTTTTCTTC
>PVJX010019489.1:0-34820 GCA_004027295.1 Dolichotis patagonum | reverse complement strand
GAACAAAATGGGACATAAGAAAGCATAAATTTCAAAGCTAGACAACCAGAGATCTTCATATTGTCTCTTGTTTTCTTCCAAATGGTTGTCCTTATCTTTGCATATGGGGAGCTTATACTAAATAACATAGCCAATCTTTTCACAAGATGTGTAGTTCACTGGCTCCCACTTGCTGGGGGGGGCAGGGTGGGACACACACGGGACGGGGGAACAGGATGACATGAGATGTCTGATTCTCAGCCCACGTGCTGGCAGGCTCACAGCTGCCCCCCAGAGAGGGGAGGAGCTCCTTGTTCTCCCAGCACCCCGAGTCAACCGCATGGTGCAGGTCCCGAGGTGCCAGGATCTCTCTCCAGCTGGCTGCCGAAAGTCTGCCACACTCACCTGCTATTTCTTTCTGATGAATTGACCATTACATTTCCAAAGTTCTGAAATGGCTAACAGACCACAGAAAGAATTCTCTTTAGGCTCCTGTTTGAAACCAGCAGCTACAGCCATCTGCTGGCCTTGCTTCAGGGCCACTGCTGGCCTTGCTTCAGAGCCATGATATTTTCATTGTAGTTCATACAGGAATTTATTTCTGATGTTATCTTTTAGGTTTTATAAGCAAGTACACAGCTAATGTGAGAATGCTGATGTTTATTCCAAATGCACAATACACATTAAAAATTTAATAATTTATTTAATTGACATTTATGTTCCTGTGAACTATACACTGTATGATATAATGAGAACCTCCTGACAAAACAGCAAGACCACTGTGATGTCAAGTGGTCTCGACATCTTGACATTTCCTGGCCCTACAAGGCCAGGAAAGCAAAAGACACGTGCTGTCAGTGTAAGTGGCGTGTGTATGAGGAAGGTGCCACTGTTATGTGAGAAGACCGCCTTAGGTGTGACAACTGAGGTAAAGTTACTCGTTTCTGCAAAGTGCTGTTGGTATTTGCTTTTTTTTTTTAATGTCTTTTTTGTTGTTGTTGGTGGTGGTATTTTCATTGTTGTTCATATAAGATTTTATTTGTGGTGTTCTTTTTTTTTGTCTTTTTGAGACAGGGTTTTGCTTTGCAGTTCAGGCTGGCCTTGAACTCACTATGCTGTGTTGTTCTTTTTAGATTTAGTACACCAAAACAACAGCTGATGTTGAGAATTTTAATGCTTTTTATAAACACTAAATATTAAAAATTTAATACCTATTTTGTGATTTTTTCCTGTTAAGTACTCATTGTTTAACATAATAAAACTCATAAAATTAAAATTAACGATTCATCAGTATAAATATTCTAAAGAATAAATGTGGATCTAACAGACTCATGTTAAATTAGTCTTAGGTTCCAGAGCTAATGGCCTCAGATTTAGATCTTAAATCTTCCTTTGCCAGATGGATTCTTCATTGTTTAAAGCAGCCACTAGAAACTTAAAATATATGACTTAGCTCCTATAACCCTGTTTTGGCATTGCTTCATCTGCTAATAGTTTGGAATCCTTTCAAACTGGAAGTATCTTGGGGTTTCCTCTTACTTGGGCTCCCCGTCATCCTGTCCATTCTCTCCTTCTGCAGAGGGCCATGGTGCCCGCTGCTCTTTGTGGGACCACCCTGTCCATTGCCTGCTCTTCAGGACTTTGGGAGTTTCTGTGAGCTCTGTGGGAAAGGCTGCCAGAGTGAGGCCCCAAGGCCAGGAATCCACATCTGGCATTCAGTAAAGGTGTAATAATATGTTCCTGTGGTACGTGAGAATCAGTAACATTCCTGCATTTCTAGTCAGGGATAGACTCAGACTAGTGGACAAGCTTCTGGATACCTACCAGTCCACAACAGCTTTACCTAAGCAACCGTAGGTCTGTGGTGTCTGTTTACTTAACCATCACCTTCTTATTTATAACTATGCTTTTACAATGCTTTAAATTTTTCCTTTTAATTAAAAAACAAAACCAGCCTGGTGTGGTAGTGCATGCCTGTAATCCTAGCACTCAGGAAGCTGAGACAGGAGGATTGTTGTGAGTTTGAACCCTTCCTGGGCCACAAAATGAGTTCAAGGCCAACCTGAACTGCACAGTGAGACCATATCTCAAAAAGGAAAAACAACAAGAAACCATTGCCCTAACTTCTGCTTCCAGCAGTGACAGAATCTTAAGCTCCTTAAAACCTTAAAACTCCAGAACACACTAGAAATACTGAATGAAATAGAAGAACCATCATTTAATATTTATAACTGAAATTGGTGAAGATCAGCACACTTAGCTGGGCTTGGTGGGGGACACCTATAATCCAAGCACCCTGGGAGGCTAACGCAGTTCAAGCCCAGTCTTGGTAATTTAGCCATTTATTGAGACTCTGTATCAAAATTTTAAAAAATTTGGCCAGGGATTTAGCTCAGCATTATGAGTGCCTACCTGGCAGGCGCAGGGTCTTGAGTTTGATCATTGGTACCAAAAAAAAAGTTTTTTTAAAGTTAAAAAGATAAAGGGAATTGAGGATGTAGCTCAGTGAAGGCTCTTGATTGCCAAAAAGAAGCCCTCAGAACAAAAACAAAATGATCAAGATGCTTGATAATGTTCCGTGTTGCAAATGGCAAATGGTGTTAGGAACAGGAATATTTGTTACAGCACAGTTTGTTAGAGGAAAATGTTAGCAAAGCTCTGGATGTCTGTCACTAGAGGACTGATTTGACGACTTGGACAATACTGTGAGGTGCCTCTGCCAAGTGACTGTCCAAAATAGCAATCCCCTCCAGTCTGCTGGCCATGAGCGCCCAGAGTCACGTTTTAAGAACATGAATTTGGCCAGGTGCATTCCTGCTTAAAACTGTGTGTGATTCTCACCATCACACAAGTAAAGTGCCCAATCTGCCACACGACCCTTGTGACCTGTTCTCTGTGAGTGTGGCCCAGTCCCCTCGCCCTGCCTGTGCTCTTCCGTCTTCTCAGCCTGGCACTGCTCCAAACCCTGCTATGCTGAGCTTGTTCTGCAGTCTCTCTCTGCCTCATGGTCCTATCTAGCCCTCCGGTGGGAAGTTCCACTCTGTCTTTCTCCTGTTAACTCCTCCTTGGCCTGCCAGCCTGAACCTCAGTGACTCCCACTTGGCTCCCACTGTACCCTGGGGTCCTCTGTGCCAGCACAGGCCTTGCTGAGGGACAGCTGACTGCTCCCCCATCTACACAAAAGATCCAAGTATGGCAAATTAGTTTAAAGATCAAACTCACTTTTATTTGCAATTCTAAAATGAGGCCATACTTCATTTTTCTAGAATGAGTATTTCAATGAGCTGAATGAAGGAGGTTGGCTTTGTAGGCGGAAAAGGGTTGACGAAAACAGAGAACAAAAAGTGGATTGGTTGTTTCATAGTTTCTTTGTAAAGTTAGAGCAGACGGGACATCTTTATCATGCCGGGTAAAACTGGCCCATTTGGGGATTTGGCTGTTACCTCTCCCTCTCCTGATGTCTCAGAAGGTCAGATAAACCACTTAGTTTCGGCTTGGTGGTGTGAACTTCCACACGGGGACTCCATTTTGCAGGAAATTACTCCCAACCAATGGCCTCCTCTAAATTTTACGTGGCAGATCATGTCTTATTTGTTGTAGCCCCTTCAACAGCACCGCGGGCAGCACATAAAAGGTATTTTGTAGGTGTTTGGGGAAGGAGAGAAAAGGTCCTACAAGCTTCCCTGCAGGAATTCTCATCCAACCCGGGCCTGAAGTATGGGCCTCATGGACGCGAGTGTTGAATGGTGAGGGCCCGCCAGGTACAGGGAGTGGCAGACAGGAGTGTGGAGCTGGGGACCTCAGTACACTGTGGGCCAGGGAGGAGGAACGAACACACTGGGAGTCAGGGCCGGAAGGTTTGCTGAGCTGTTTGCTCAGCTCTCAGAGCCTCAGTGTCCTGACTGGAAATACAGGGATGCTAGGCACAGTGCCACGGGAATTGATTATGGTCACAACTCCTGAGACTACACACAACTCTAAATTGCTAGGCAGATGTTGGACAATTGTCATTATTATTGGTTATTTTAAGAAGCCGGAGACCAGGTTGGGGGAGTTGAAAGGGGAGGTGAAAGTTCAGCTGCACCCCTCAGATGCTCATAGAAGTCCCTAGAAGTTGGTAGCAGGAGAAGGGTGAAGCCATTTTGGGGTGCAGAGTTTTGACAGTCACACTTGGGCTGGCCTTTCTGGTGTCTACACTGTCTCCTGCCCAGCTGTAGAGTGTAGACCCTCCTGATTGCTGTTCCCCAATCCCCAGCCCAAACACGATGGTCCAGAGAGACACCCCTTGTGATGGTGTAACCATGGTCATGGATAGGGTGGTGACGCATGGCCTCATCTGTGGTGGGGAGTCTGACAGAACTGGCAGCTGCCTCTTTTGACTCATCCAAGTTTCCGTTTGGACCAAAGCCTGAAATGGGCCTTGCCATTCGAGGGGCTGACTGGGGGTAGAACTGGGACCGTCTGTAACAGAGTGGGTTGAGAACCCCTGGAAGGGACCATCCAGAAAGATGAATCCTTGTTTTCTCTTTATGCAGGAATTCTACACCATGTCCAGCCTAACCTTGATCTTTGTTTGAGGTGACAAATGCCGTCAGGCGTGGCAACTGCTGGAGGGGCTAGCACTTTCCTCAGATCCCGTTATCTGTCTCTGGTCCTGGCTCTCACCTCATTTCTCCAAGACTCACTTCTGCACCAGAAGGAGATCTGACCCCTAAGGCCCACCTGCTCAGGGCTGGCTCGCCTGCTCAGGTGTGGAGGCCTGGTCCAGACACAGCCGTGGTGAGGGTCAAGGGAGAGCAGGCAGGCCCACTGGGCCTGAGGGCAGGAGGATGGCAGACACTGAGAACAGAGGCTGCTGCACCTTGGGGCCAGAGTGAAGGTTCTGGAAAGAGGGCAGCCATGGGGTGGCCGTCAACCACCCCATGGGATTCTGCAACCTGTTTCCCTCTCCAGATCACCACTGCCACCCTGCCCCCAGCTTACACCTGACCAGTCCATAGCACCTGGAGGCCACGGACTGCAGGACAGCAGGTCTCCTGAACTCTGAAAGAGCACCGGGTCGGATGAGGTAGGGCACTGTGGCTGAGGGGTGATGCCAGCTGGGGAAGGTTTGTGTGTCTGTGTGGTGCCCATTCCCTTCACCTCTCCTTGCTTCACAAACTGCACTGCAGCCAGGATGTTTATCTTGTGCCTTGTGGTCTCTGCATAGAGTGGTTTCTCTGCCAGAAATGTCTGCTCATCTCTGTGCCTTTGTCTGGCCACCTCCTGTTCACTCTTCAAATGTGGCTTGTGTGGGAAGCCTTCTCAGTTGCCCACGTCAGAGGAAAGTGTCTTTGCTTGATTCTTCCAATGTCTCCCTCATCAGAGAGCTTATCACCCAGTACTTGTTGACTTTTTGCCACCCTGAGAGTTCATTCATTTATTTCAGGGCCTCACCGATGTGTGGTGCGCAGTGCTCCACAGGTAACTGTCACATAGATGGATGGATGAACTTATGCTTGAATGGTGAGTGTAAAAATGGATGGATAAGACACATGATAGGTGCGGAGTGATGGGTAAGAAGATGTATATATGAGTAGGTGGTTGGGTGGGCGTGGGGGTGAGTGGGTGAATTTGTTGGAGGTGGCTAGATGGAGGACATTATACATGAGTGGACATATGGACAGATGTATAGGTAGGCAGTTGGAAAATGTGGAGATAAAATAATACAGACAATGAATGGTACACACATGGGCCCCCATGGATAATGGATGCATGAGTGATTGAGTGGGTTAATGGACAGATAGGTAGATAATGGATGATTGAAGAGTGGAGAAAAATGCTCGGATGAGTAGGTGGATAATGAATGGATGGATAGATGAATGGATAGATAGGTGAATAGGTGGGTGGGTGGCCCCCTTACTCACTCAGAAGGCATTTGGGCTATTTTGAGTGTCCCCCTTCTGGCTTGTCCTACCTAATAACTGGGAATTCTGAGCTGTTTTGCAGGGTCCTATGGTAAAGAGGCTTTCTTGCCCAGGAGTGGCACGTGGGCACATTTTTGGAGAGAAGTAGAGGACAGTCTTGCCTTGGGCACAGCCAGTGAGCTGCTTGTATTCAGGGACAGGTACTGTGGATACAGCAGGGGAGACATTTGGGGAGCAGAGCATGGTTTGAGAAGAACTCCTAGGGTCAGGGTGATGATGGGGTGAGGGTATTACCTGAGAACCAGGGTCCCAGATCTGGACTTCTTTCCTTCACTTGGCTGCAGTCAGTTGCCCATCAGGAAGGCTTGAAAGACACAAGACTGGACCTTCTGGGAAGACGACCTGGGCCCTGAGAGCCACACCCGATCCATGGAAGGCCCAGAGGGAAAGGGGCTGATGGCTCGCAGCCCACACTCGCTGGCAGAGCTAAGGAACATCAGGAGGCAGAACTAGCAGTGGAGGGATCCTGGACTCACCAGGGCAGCTCACGGGGGACCAACTCTCTGCTGGGTGCCAGCCTCTCTGGTGGGCGCCACTGTGACTTGCCCTCAGGAGGCTCTGGGCCTGGAGTGGGAGATGAGTGGGGGTACTCTAATCAAAGGGCTCCTGGTCTTGTCAAGCCCATCCTCCATTTATGTATCAGAAAACTGAGGCCCAGAGAAGTTCAGAGACGCAGCCAGTGTTGCACAGCAAGTTGTGGTCAGAATCCTCCAGAACCCAGTTATTTGCTTCTAATACTCTGTATAGACTGGGCAGGGCTGATCTCCACCCCCAACCCCGAGTGAGTGCAAACTGAAACACAGAGAGATCACACCCTTTCCCCTTCGCTTGTTGTGATAATTTGCATTACTGTTGCCACCAAAAGCACTACAGAATACCATGGCTAAGTGCTTGCGTTGGAAAGACTGATGGTTTGGATTCCAGTTCTGCCTAATTCTTAGCTGTGTGACTTTAAATTTAACCTCTTGGCTCCTCAGTTTCCTTATCTGTAAAATGGGAGTGATTTATACCTACCTCACAGGTGAATTATTGAGGGTGAATTCACCACCAAAAGTGTTTTCACCACCCAAAGTGCTTTCGGCAGACATGTTGGGTAAGGATGTGTCTGTGTGTGTACAGCAGTAAAAGTGAACTCATGTGTAAGTGTGCATGAGTGTGAGGCCTAGAGATACACGTGTGTTTGTGTGTGTAAATATGTGAGCATGAGTGTGTGTGTACAAGCACAATTATGAGTCACACGCGTGAGTGCTATGAATCTATTAGACAAGGTGTTTGTATACACAGTGTAGTGTGCGTGTACACAGTGTGGGTATATGTAGTGTGTGGGTGTGTGTGTGTGCACGCACGCACGCGTGCATAGCTGTCTCTTGCCCACATAAGGTTCTCATAAACCTACCCAAACTGTGTCCCAGCCAGGGAGACTCTATTTTTGGTTCTTGAGACTCATTAGCCCAAGTCACTCATCTCCTCCCCCTAGTTTAGAGCTGGACCCAGACAGAGGTCAGGAAGGGAACCATCTGGGCCATCTGCGTGGAAGCATCAGGAGCGTGTCACAGGGGAAGCGGGCAGAGGATGAGCAGGTGCTGGGAGCTGCTTCAGACCCAACGACCGAGGGCTGGATATGAGTGGCACCGTGGGCCGCGTGGGTTTGCAGCCCACTCGTGTGGGCCAGGATGCAAGGGCAGGGTGGGCCGCAGGCTCAGGCCACCTTGTCTGGGAGGAGCCCAGTCCTGCCGGTGACTGAGCTGTGGACTCCCAAGGGTACAGAGAGGCTTCCCCTTGGCCTCCTCGGACCCACCTAAATCCAAACACCACAGATGGCCATCACCGTGCTGGGCAGGAGCAATAGCCAACCAAATGGCTAACAGAGGCCCTGCCTGAGGCAAGTGAGAGACGCGCTTGGCTCAGTGGGTCCCTAGTTCTCTGACCCAGTGCAGGTTCTTGAGGAAACGACTGAGTGCTCATGGCTCCACCCTGACACCACACGTGCGGTGGCTGAAAGGCTGGAAGGATGCAGTGATCAGAGTCAGGCTCTGGGGTCCCAACTTACTCTTCCCTCACAGCTCAAGCTACGCACCCGAGATCCAGGACCCGCCACCTCCCAGGACCCTCCCCGTGAGTTCCACTGTCACCCAGGTCACCTCTCCGTTCCTAGAGGACTCTCCACCTTGCAGGACCAGGCCTGGTTCACGGTGGCAGTCCTGGTCCTGTGAGCCTCCGAGGCATCTCTGCCTGCTGGTGGTGATCTGGCCTGAACTTCTCCGGGTCTGAGTCCCATCTCACACTCGCTTCCTCCTCCTCACCCCTCCCAGGACTTCACTGTGTCCTCTCAGAGCTTAGAGAAGTGAAGAACTCAGCGGAGAATTGAGCCCAGATCAACCTGGTCCGAAGCCTCAGTTTTATCAAATCTGTCAGGAGTAGCTTTCCAAAACCACAGTCACCTAAAGGTGCATCACATTAGTCTGGAGGCAGGGAGGCCACAGGGTGCCCGAAAGAGGTACAGGAGGGTGAATCAGGAGGGTTAGGAGGAACAGACAGAGGTAGCGAAGGGTGTGGAGAGAGGAAAGCCCGGAGAGGAAGGTTCCAGCCTGGGAAAGCAGGCTGGGTAGTTTGGATTATGATCTGATAGTAATAGGGCGCCCTGGAAGGTGTTTGACCAGTGTTGGGGTCACCTGTGCCGGGAACATCCATGCTGGTTGTGCAGTGGAGAGTGGATGGGAACCGGTGAGGGACCCAGTCAAGAGACAACTGCCGGGTTCAGAAGTGGCTCTGTATGAGGAGGGAAAGACTAGGTGACACGCAGGGCCCAAGGGTGCTGAGGAAGGCTGCAGCGGAGACTGCCCAGTGATGCAGCCCTGGGAGGAGGTGGACGGATGGACACACTCACACGCAGCCTAAGGGTGCCCTGGGGGCCTCACACCGTGCAGCTCAGAGAAAGAAGGCAGATTATAGGAACAAACAGACCACAGTAACCTCCTGGGCTTTGGACCACTCCTGTTGCCTTCTCTCCCATTCCCACATCTTTTCTCATTGCTCACCTGCCCTGTGGCCCTGAAGGACCCTGGCTGGCCCAGAAGGGGAAGTGCTGGCCCACGTACCCCCAGAGCCTCTTCCCTCTTTGCCGTGCATCCACATGGCTTCTCTCTCTCCGTCCCCCTCCCCCTCCCTGTCCTTATCTTTCCCTTCAGTCTCCATGGCGACTCACCACCCCGGCTTGCCTGCATCCCAGCCTCTGCCAGGGATTCGGAGCCAGCCTCCCTCCCTCCCTTCCTCCCTCCCTTCTCAGAAGCCCTGTACCCGCAGCCCTGTCTCCTCCCCCTGGGGTGAGTCCAGAGGCAGCCTCCTCTTTCTGTACCAACCGACCCACCGGCACATCGATTCTCGATTCTCGGCTCTGACAGACTCAGCTCCCCTGGGAGGCCGTCCCCTGCCCCTCCCTCCACCTGGCACAGCTCAGCCAGCCCTTCAGGAAAGGCTAACCCACCTCCGGCTGAAGGTCTCAGGGGCCGCCTCAGCCCGGGGCAGACCCTCTCATCTCAGCCTCCCATGCCGAGGCCCACCTTGTCAGTCACTTCCTTTTGTCATCGGCTTGGCAAACGGGCAAGTCTTCGGTCCTCAGATCTGGGGAGGAGACTGGGGGTGGGAAGGAGCCACCTGGGCTGGGGGATGGGTCTGGGGAAGGGGAGGAGGGGCCCCTGGAAACCCAGGATGAAAATAGGAGTCTGAATTCTGTTTTAAACATCTTTTTTCCTCCCTCCCTCTCTTTCCAGGAGAGAAAACAGAGCTTCATGGGAAACAGCAGCAACAGTTGGTGAGCGGTGGGGGCCTGCTGGGCTGGGATTGGTGCAGTGGGCCTGGCAGGTCACCTGGAAACGCTTGGGCCAGGAGCACGGAGTCCTGCGGTCAGGCCCAGCCTGCTGAGGCTCCGCAGGGCTCCCATGGGGAGGGAGTAGCAGGCCGGACCGGCCAGGCTGTGGAGGGGCGGACAGGGACAGGAAGGTGGGTGCTGCAGGGAGGCAGATGCTCAGCTGAGAGTGGAAGAAATTCTCTAAGAGCCAGAGACATCTGCTCAACTGCAAAACAGCCTGCCTGGGCACCAGGAGGCTTCTACCCTCTCTCCGTGTCCCAGCAGCTGGGGCTCAGAGTTTATCACTCCTTGGGGGATCTGGCCCAAGTCAGCTCCTCCATGAGGGGCCTGCCACAGCGGGATGGGGAGAGGGTTTTCTCACACATGGGCACCAGACACATGTCTGTTAGATGACTGCCCCCGTGCCCACGTGCTGCGTGTCACTAACCTCTCCGTCGCAGTTAGGAAACTGTGGCCCACTGTGGGATGTGGCACAGCCAGCTTCCTCGCTCTCGGGTACCCTCTCACCATTGCTCCGCCTTCCTGACTCCGGAGCCACCAGGGTCTGGCCTTCCAGGGACTAAGGAATGGGCAAAGCTCAGCTCCCCTGGGCGCAGGTCCATCAGTCCATGGAGACCCTAAGGGAAACTGAGGTAGCACAGAGGGCCTGGCCGGTCATCAGCCTGCCCCCCGAAAGCCTGCCCCTGATGAGCTTCCTACTTACAAACGGCCTGTCCTTCACCCAGGGCCCATGCACCATTCCCCAAGTTGGAGCTGGGTCTCGGGCCCCGCGCCGCGGCACCCCGGGAGCTGCCGGCCTGCTCCATCTGCCTGGAGAGGCTGCGGGAGCCCATCTCGCTGGCCTGCGGCCACGACTTCTGCATTCGCTGCTTCAGCACGCACCGCGTCCCCGGCTGCGAGCCACCCTGCTGCCCGGAGTGCCGGAAGATCTGCAAGCAGAAGAAGGGCCTCCGCAGCCTGGGGGAGAGGATGAAGCTGCTGCCCCGGCGGCCGCTGCCCCCTGTGCTGCAGGTGTGGGGACCAGGCCTCCGCGTGTGGTGGGGCGCACCGAGGTCCCTGGGTCAGATCCACAAAGTGGGGTGGTTTTGGGCTGGGTGAGAACGTTAGGACAGGGTCCGGAGTCCCAGGCTGGACACATCCCAGACGCCGTCTGTTCTGGATTCTCAGTGGGCCCTTGTCCCTTCCCCGTCCAGGAGAGCTGTGCGGTAAGGGCAGAACCACTGCTACTGGTGCGCATCAACGCCTCGGGGGGTCTCATCCTCAGGATGGGGGCCATCAACCGCTGCCTGAAGCACCCCCTGGCCAGGGACAGCCCTGTCTGCCTCCTCGCCGTCCTGGGGGACCAGCACTCAGGGAAGTCCTCCCTCCTCGACCACTTGCTCCGGGGCTTGCCGGGTCTGGTGAGGGCAGGGCTGGCAGGAGGCTGGAGGGGGGTAAGGCAGGAGCCCTGGGCTGGCTGTGGGTGAGGACTTGAACCTGAGACCCAGTCTCTGGGGCTCCAGAACGGACCAGCTGATGCCCCCTTCTCTGCCTGCAGGAGCCTGGTGGTGAGGGCAGCTGGTGCAGAGGAGGAGAGGTGTCCCTGCAGGGGTTCAGATGGGGTACTAACGGCCTCAGCAGGGGCATATGGATGTGGAGCCACCCCTTCTTGTTGGGGAAAGAGGGGAAGAAGGTAAGAGGAGGAAGGGAAGAAGGAAATCAGGGTTCATCAAGGAGAGGAAGATGCAAGGGGGCTGGGGGAGCGAGAAAGACAAAGAGGAGAGGGGAGTCCAGAAGGAGCCCTCTGGGGCTTTGGGATGAGCACAAGAAGCCTGGTCAGGGGAACTGACTTGACCCCTTGGCCTGTCCTCCCCACGCCCTGCACAGGTGGCTGTGTTCCTGGTGGACGCGGGAGACGCCATGAGTCCTGAACTGAGCAGGGAGACCAGGATCAAGCTCTGTGCTCTTACCACCATGCTGAGCTCCTACCAGGTGCGAGTGGCCTGGAGGTCGGAGTCCCCAGCCCGGGGCCCTTCCTCAGCTCCGCTTTCTGAAGGCTGAGGGCATCTCATAGGCTTTGGTGTCTGGGGTTCCTGCAGGCTCTAGGGGTACCCCTGGGAAAGGAAACTGTGCTTACAGTCTGTGAAGGTAGGAGCATGGGTGGCCTGAGGATCCTTGGTTCTGGGGGCAGAGGGAACTGAAGGCCTGCAGGATGCCAAGACCATTTCAGACCGGGACTCACAGATCCCCTGCCTGCAGGTAGAGGCCGAGTGCAGGCCTGGCCTGTGTTCTGTGGCCTGTGGCCGCGTAGCAGCCCTCACAGGGACTTTCCAGCGGCATTCGGCCTCTGTGCACACCTCTTGCATCCTGTTCTCCTTGGTTCAGATCCTGAACACCTCCCAGGAACTGAAGGATGCAGATCTGGACTATCTGGAGGTGAGGAGATTTGGGCACAACCCACCCCTGACCTAAGGCCAGGGGCCTGGGCCAGAGGGCACTAGAGTCTTCCCAGGCCCGCCCAGGATTTTATGGCCTTTGAACTGGGGTGGTGGGCTTGAGGGTGGAGGGCACAGGACAAGATGCCTGGTGTGGGGAGAGACAGGAGCAGCTCGGAGCTGGGAAAGGGGAAGCTTGACTTTTACACAGAGGCAGGGGGAGGTAGAGAGATAGCTTGAGACAAAGTGTAGCCTTCGGAGGGCCCCACTTTTGCATTCTCTGTGTCCACCCCCAGATGTTTGTCCATGTGGCCGAGGTGATGGGCAAGCATTATGGGATGGTGCCAATCCAGGTGAGACACTTGTTTCTGGCCTCACCAGCTTAAACCAAATCCTCCCCAGCTGTTAGAATCAGGACCCCTTCTCTTTTAGCATCTGGACCTCTTAGTTCGAGACTCATCCCACTCCAGCAAGGCAGGGCAGGGTCACACGGGTGACGTCCTCCAGGTGAGCAGTGCAGAAGGAGGGGCTGGAAGGCATGACAAGGGTAGAGGGGCTGGGAGGGCTCATGGGAGGGCGCTCGCAGTGGGAGGCCTAACCATGCCTGACAGCCTCAATCATTCTTCCCTCAGAAATTGTCGGGCAAATATCCCAAGGTCCAGGAGCTCCTCCTAGGGAACCGAGCCCGCTGTTACCTCCTGCCTTCTCCAGGCAGGCGGTGGATGAGCAAAGGCCAAGGAAGCCCAGGAGGCGGTGAGTGTCCCTGAGGCAAAGTCCTCCTGGGCTTTACTCCCCAGCTCCCGGAACCCCCTGCAGTACCTCAGCCCCTCAAGCCAATGCCCTTCAAAGCCCTGGTCTCCTCAGTATGAAAAACCTCTTCTTAGACACAGATGACGGTTTCCGCCACCTCCTGCGGCCCTATGTCTTGGATGTGCTGAGCGCAGCCCCCCAGCATGCTAAGAGCCGCTGCCAGGGCTACTGGAGTGAGGGGCGCACCGTGGCCAGGGGAGACAGACGCCTGCTAACTGGGCAGCAGCTAGCTCAGGAGATCAAGGTGTGAAAACTCCCTGGAGCCCCGGCACCCAGCAGGTCCCTGCTCTCCCTGACCCGCGGTGGTGTCTCTGCAGAACCTCTCGGGCTGGATGGGGAGGACAGGGCCCGGTTTCAGCTCTCCGGACGAGGTATCGAGCCCCCCTGCTCCCCAAGGATGGGTGTCTGGGAGGGAGGAGGGCAGGTGGGGTCTGGGCTGAGCCCTGGAGGTGAGGGTTCATGCCTGGGAGTAGAGATGAGGAACAGGTGGCCGGGCCGAGGAGGAGGGAGGAAGGCAGCCAGGGCTTTCCCGTGGACAGATGGCCGCTCAGCTGCATGACCTGAGGAAAGTGGAGGCCGCCAAGAAGGAGTTTGAGGAGTACGTGAGGCAGCAGGTGAGTCCCAGCCCTCCGGGGAGGCTGGGCAGGTGCTGGGCGGAGATAAATGCGTCTCCCAGTCGGGGCACCTTGTGCTCTCCTCCTGTCACCACAGGATGTAGCCACCAAGCGCATCTTCTCCGCACTCCGGGTCCTCCCGGATACCATGCGGAACCTACTCTCCTCCCAGAAGGATGCCATCTTGGCCCGCCATGGAGTGGCCTTGCTGTGCAAGGAACGTGAGCAGACCTTGGAGGCCCTGGAGGCTGAGTTGCAGGCCAAGGCCAAGGCCTTCATGGACTCTTACACTATGCGCTTCTGTGGCCACCTCGCTGCAGTTGGGGGTGCTGTGGGAGCTGGGCTCATGGGCCTGGCAGGGGGTGTTGTGGGTGCAGGCATGGCTGCAGCTGCGCTGGCAGCGGAGGCTGGGATGGTGGCAGCAGGGGCAGCCGTGGGGGCCACGGGGGCCGCTGTGGTGGGGGGTGGTGTGGGTGCAGGGCTGGCTGCCACTGTGGGCTGCATGGAGAAGGAAGAGGATGAGAGGGTGCAGGGAGGAGACCGGGAGCCCCTTCTCCAGGAAGAGTGACGGCCCAAGAAACGCTAAAGAGTGGGAGAGATGTGAGGTTGGGGAGAAAGTAGAGGGCAAGGGTGGGGCAATGCCAGGGATTCTGAGGAGCCCCCATGTTGAATGCCCACTCTCCGGACACTGGCCAAGCTGGGGACGTGAGGTGCATCCAGGAACCCAGACACGTTTTCTGGGACCAGCAGTGGGCAAGTAGCCCATAGGGTCTGTTTCTGGTTGTAGATGATTGTTGATCTGCTGCTGTGCTGGTCCTAGGTAAACTTGACCCCAGGGTTTTCCGCTGTGAGTGAGGCTCCGCCCTCCCTTCTCTTGCTTGTTTGCCTGTATGGCCTTGGATTGGAGCAAGGTTGAGCAGGTGCCATCCTACAAGTCTGCCCCTGGGTCAACAGCCCTATCATTTGACAGATGGAAGAATCCCCAGGATGGTTGAGTCAGGTGTTCAGGAGTAAAGAGCATCGACAGGGCTGGGGAGGAGAGGAGAAAGGGATACTGGGCCAAACCAACAAGGCAAATTATGACAAAGGGCAGCTGAAACCGCATAGTAGAGACACTTGCTCCCATGGTGCATTGCAAAGCTGCTCCAGCAGACTAAGATGGCTGCCTGCCCTCCTCCTGCAACCTGGCAGCTGTGTGTGTGCGTGCGTGCATCTTGAATGAGCCTGTGCTCGGCTTGGTCTCACGCCTTTCGTCAAGTCTGTTCAGACAGAGGAGTGCCCGTGTTCTTTGTGGAACACCCTCGCCACAACAGATTAAATGCCAAAGAATCACACTCTAATTGCATTTTGAGCTAAACTAGCCTATTCCAGATTCTATGAAAGCCTCATAAAGGAAACCAAAGGGAACAGATTTTATCCTTAAAACATGTCATTTCTCCCCTGAGCTTGTGAGAGACCACTCTGCTCTGTCTTAGAAGACCTCTTTGATGCTGCTCCCCAAATACCAAGTCATGGGGAATTCACGGGGAGCCTCTTTCTGGAGGACAGAAAGTCCTACTAGGAAGACTTCTGGGTTACTAAAGTGTAAAGTATGCTGGTCACATGACCCTATATTTTATGAAAAAATAAAATGTGTGTACATGAACATCAGCTTCCCAGTACGTTACTAAAAGAATTCTGCCCCCGGAGGACTTCATGGTGTGTGTGGGAGTATGGACCAAGTGGTTCCATTATTGGATGTGTGACAGAAAAAGGGACACTGAACTTTAAAAGTGATCTGGGGAGTGTCAGAGGCTCCTGGTTGGCTGTGGCAGGACTCAGGCCAAAGGCCAGGTGCGTGGCCCTCTTCGCAGGCTTCTCCACTAGGACTTGGCGAGGTTCTGTTCCTCTTGTCTCCCCTCTGACATACTGTCTCAGGTGACAGTGCGAACAGGTATCAAGTGGCATATGTCCCTGTTGAGGACAGCAAAGAGGCATCAGCAGGGAGGCGTTGGTAAGACCCCTGAGAAAAGAGGAACCAAGACCCATTAAGACTCCGCCAGCTGGGAGGTCACCTGTCAGATTCTTCTTCCAGCCCCAGCTCTCCATCTAAAAGTTACCGCAGTGGTCACACCCAAAGGCTGCATCTTACAGATGCAGACCCTGAGAGGGGAAGGCTCGAGTAAGCTGCCCAGCTGACCACAAAGACGTAGGCAGCCCCAAAGTTCAGACTGGCACCATGCAGAGACACAGACATCCTAGGACACCTTGTGAAGGTCGGCTCTGCTGAAATTGAGACTTGCCTTTTCTTCTTATCTACTAGGTCCAGCTCTGGGAGACTATTGGGGTGGAGAGGCAGAGGCCGGGGTCTGAGACAGACTCCTCCATGGTCAGAGTTGTAGTTAACAGACTGGGGACAAAATACACAATGCAGAGAGATCCCAAATCCCTAGCTGGGGGTGGGTGGAGTAGAGACAGATGAGGGTGACTCTCTTTTGGAAACTGGGCCAGGGGTGGGGACAGGGTCTAGACTTTGTGTGGTGTTTGTGAAGAAAGGTTTTCTGGAAGCATCGCTGTGAGTTCTTCATCATCTGGTGGACACATGAGTTACAAAGGCGCTCAGAAGTTGGGCTGGCAGGCAGGACTCAAGGGCCCCTGAGGACCCAGAGGGTGGTGGTGGCTAGAACCCCCTCCCCCAGAAGCATTGGAACGGAGGCTCACTGCACAGATGGGGAGAGGCTGGTCTGGCTGGGGAAGCTTCTGCAGAGACACGAGTCATACTCAGTGGTATTCGCCTTGTGCTTCACAGCTGTCAAAGTATTTCCCCAAGCCCATCTCCCTTATGCCTTAGAACCACCTTGTGCAGTAAGCAGAGGACACATTTTTAACAGGAAGACACTGAAGCCCAGAGAAATGACATGTCTCAGAAGAAACAACTAGTCAGAGATGACCAGGGCCTGAACCCAAGATTTTGGATGCCAAATCCCTTGCTCAACAGAGCCTTCACTTTGATTCCAACCCCTATTATATGGCTTCCAAAGTGTATCGTTTCATTTTCATTTCTATAATGAAATACCTGAGGCTGTGGCCTTTATAAAGAAAAGAGGCTTAGTTAGCTTACAGTTTTGGAGGTTCAGGGGCATGGTACCAGCATCAGCTCGGCCCTAGTGGTAGTTGACATGACACGATGGTAAGGTGTGCAAGAGGGAAAGCTCACATGGCAAGCCAGGAAGTCATGGAAAATACACTAATCCCTTCTAAGAACCATGTCCCCAGTGACTGCTACCAGGGCCCTCTTCTTAAAGGTTCTTTTAATAAGGCTACACAGGGGATCTAGCTTCCAGTGGGTGGATTCCCGGGGACACACTTATAATACGTGTTATGCAAAAAATAACACTGAGCATTCAACATCAGTTCTGTAATCCACCAGAGCCCAGGTAACTCTGTGGCCAAGGTCTCTAGAGCTTGCTAAAATCTGACTGGTTTTCCTTCTCTGACCTGCTAAGAGGCACCAGTTCTAAGATTCTTGTGTGTCGGCTGTCTGGTTAGAGATCTGTTGACTTACCTTGCCTTTGATTCCTCTGTTGGGGCCTTTATCACAGTAAGGATGGCAGAACCACAAGACCAAAGGGAGCTGCATCCTGAAACACGTGACCTCGAGGCCACTGAACCGCATGACACTGCTGTGAGCCAGAAACCAACTCTCAGCGCACTAAGCAGAGAGATCCCTGGGCTGATTTCTTACCACACCATGGCCTCCTCTTCCCTAACACACAGAAATGTACTTGTGGAATGGAATCGTTCTGCCGCAAGTACCTAAAATATTGCTGGTTGGGTGGTGAGCAACAAAGAAACACACGGTGGGGTCTGTGTTACATCACGACAAAAACATTTGCTAAACTGTTGCTTACAATCACTTGGAAGGCAGATTTTGTGCTGTCAAGGAAAATGATTTTTTAAAATAAAGTCTCCTGCCCACCCAGAATATTCTCTCCATCAGTGTGGAAAAGAAAGAAAACAGTTCTGCTAATGAATATGTATTCAGCAAGACTGGAATGTGTTACACATAATTTGCTAATGTGATTGCAAAGAAATCCCACCATATTTGTGATTTTTTTTTTTTTGAGGCCATGTTTCTTTCTATAGTCCAGATTGGCCTTGAGCTCACTTATGTAGCCCAGGCTAGCTTTGAACTCCCAGCAGTTCTCCTGTCTCAGCCTCTGAGTGCTGGGATCACAGGCATGTGCCACCATGTCCTGCACTCACCTTATTTTTGTAGACTTGCAGGGGAGGCCCATGTCACATGAATTCTCATGTGTGAGGGACTGATCCTCAGGAGAGGACTCTACAGCATCATTTGCTGTGTGCTTTCATAGTTTGCTCTGAACCAACCTAGTCACTGAGGTGGCCATCCATCTAATTCATTGCCTTTTGGGAAGAAAATTAAAACATTTAAAAAAATCTCTTGGACAAGTGGGTAGTCTAAGCACCCAGGGCAATGCCCCTTTTGCGAGAGAGCGATAGAGTACTGGTTTTCTTGATGCTTGTACTTGAAAGAGATGGCTCCAGGCCCTTTAAAAAACTCATGGGTTTTACTCCCATTAACAGTTTTATTTTACCTTTAAAAATATTTGTGTAAGTATCAAAGGAACAGAGAAAATTTGTGTGTCTTTGCGGCTTGCACTTTCATGAGATTAACTATTTGAGTAGAGACTGCCATCTGTACCAAAGCTACTCTTGCTTCTTTCTGTTCCTTCAAGGATTTAAGTTGATACATCTCTTTTCATCTGTGGAGGGCCATTTAGGCCAAAATGTTCACTGTGAGGAAGACAGCCTCTTTATCAAATAGTGCTGGAAAAACTGGTTTTCCACATGCCAAAGACTAAAACTAGACCCACGTCTATCACTATGCACTAAACTAAAGTCAAAATGGATCAAAAATCTAAATACTAAAACAGAAGCACTAAATCTACTGGAAGAGAAAATAAGTAGAAAGATGAGGTGTTTTATTTAATGTAATGGAGTACTATTCAGTTACAAAGAAAGATCAACCAGATGGGTAAATGGATATAACTTGAGACCATACTCCTAAGTGAAATAAATCAGACTCACATATATAAACATTGTCTCCCAAGTGAGAAACTGAAAGAGTAAGTAAGGTACAAATTGTACAATAGATATTGTGAAATGGGAAGAAACTATCCAAAAGGAAAGAGGAACTAGGGTGGGGGGAAGGGGAAAGGAAGGAAGGGAAAATGACAAAAAACACAAGATAATTATACTATTCGTTTCTCTTAGTTTATTGAAAAGAAAAGTTTGTGCTAATATTGTTTGGAGAATTTTTATGTCTATATCTTGTACTCTGAGTAACTACTTTGAAGATAACAATATGCAATGTATTAACTACTGTTATTATCCTAGTATTTTGTTTTGAGATTTTGTTTTACTTTTTCCATAAATGAACAAACAACCCCATGAATCAATGATAATGATGATGATGATAATAATAATAATAATAATAATAAAGCAGGTACCTTAATAGGGTTCCATGATGGGGGCTCCCAATTCTGGCTATGAAGACTACCAGTCTCAGACATTTTGTGACAAATTTAGGGCTTGAGTATTGGGATGCAATGTGATATTGCATATATATATACACATATATTTGTGTGTGTGTGTGTGTGTGTGTGTGTGTGTATGTGGTATCAGGGATCAAACTCACAACCTTGCTCTTGCCAAGCAGGCGCGTATGCCACTGAGCTAAATCCCCAGCCCAATGTGAGCTATATTTACTTCAGTATTGCCTAAAGTTACTCAGCAAGATGAACCCACCTTCCCTCTGCTGATGTTCTCATTGTTGAGCTTAAATTCCAAATTTTCTATCCTGGGAATTCAAAATGGAGCTAATAGGAAATATATGATTACGAGGGCCATTACTGGGAATACAGAGAAAAAATGTTATAAGTAATGTATTTGTTTCTAGTAAGTTGTGAGTCTTAAAGTGACTAAAATCATCACTACTGTGAAAAGGCCCCCTGTGTTTGGATAAGTGTTCCCCAAAGGCCCATTCATGTGTTGAAGACCTGGTCCTGAGCCTATGGTACAATTGGGAGGTACTGGGACCTTTAAGAGGTGGGGCCTAGGGGGAGGAAGTTAGGTCACTAGCGTGCCTATGCAGGGGATATTGGGATTCCAGCCTCTTTCTCTCTCTGTTTCTCAGCTACAATGAGGTGAGACAATTTGTTCTACCACATGCTTCCATCATGATGTACTGCCTCACCTCAGGCCCAGAAACCATGGGCCAACTGAACATAGACTGAAACCATAAGACAAAGTAAAATTTTCTTTCACATAAGTTGATTTTCTTAGGATTTCATTACAGTAATGCAGGCAAGCAGGGCAATAATAATAATAATAATAATAAAACACTAGAATGGCTCTTTTTGATTGACTGGCTCAATATCAATTATTCTAGAAATGAATAGTTTAAAGTACTTGTGGGAAATCCGGTCCAGTCCTCCTGAGGAGCTGGCTTCGTATGGAAAGCGTGAATTCAACCTGATTTTTCTTTCCCTTTGATAGTCACATCACAACCCTTGAAAAGGTCTCTCCCAGTGCAGTGATAGCCTGACTCTCCTCTGGCACATCTTTATGCACCTGAAGTCTCTCCCGTGGCTGATAAGGGTGGTAGACTTCTCTGGCGGCTCCTTCCAGGTCCTCCTGTCTTTAAGTCTTAGTGTTTCCAGGGACGAGAGAAGCCCCTTTAAGTACTAAGCATGACTATGAGAGGGCTTAGCTGAATCTGGCACAGGATATGGCTTCAGACCCAGACTCACAGGCCTGCCAGACTGAAGTTCAAAGGAGCCTGCTGCGCTTGCTCGCAAGATTTGCTCTCATTTTTAGCAACGCTAGCAGTCAAGCCGAATGCCGAATACACTTTTATTTTTTTGGGGGGGAGATCATTTTATTGAGGGAGTTAGAGGTAGGGAGAAAGGGCTGAGAAGACATTGAAGATGAGGAGATTTGACCTGCTTGGCAGGGCTGACTCTCTCCGATCTTGCTATGTCTGAAAGTGCTGGGTGAACTTTTTAGAGTTCAATTCGTCTGCTCTGCTTGTCCAGAGAATTGAGGGCAATAAGGCACATGATAGCACGATTTGCATCATTCCTGGATGACAGTGGACTTCAGGCCACCTGGACATCCTACAAATCAGAATGAGGCAAAATCTCTTCCTTTCAGCGTGCCTTGAACTCAGTGGAATCCACCTGCCACCAGGTACCTGGTGAAGCTGGCCAGGAAGAACCTTCTGCCAGTACCTTGGGTAAAGAAATCTGTGTGTTAAGTCATCCTTCTGGTGAACAGCACGTCTCTATCACATTTTGGGTAATGCCATCTGCTCAGTAGGCATAGTAGGGATCCAGAGCCTTTAAAATTCCTCTTTATAACAATTTTTGATGATGTAACATTATTAATCAAATGAGAACCATGATACAGGAATTATTCTGTTAGCTAATTACCTTCATCCAGCTGAAAAACTTTTAGACCATTTCTCAGTCCCTTCCCTTTGTGATTGTATCAGTCAGTGTTTATTAGAGAAAAATAACACAAGATATACAAATATATAAACATTTACAAGATTGGCTTACAATGGTCCCCCACAGAGTTGGATGAGGAGGGGTGCAGAGGGTCTTGTCTGCACACTGGAGACCAGGATTCAGTCCAAGGTCTGGCACTCACTGCAGTGTCCTGTGTGGGTCCATATCAGGAGGCTGATGGGTCTGCAATGGAAGCTGAAGAGTCTATGCCTGGAACACTGAAGAATCTGTGTTGGAAGCCAGGAGATGACGTCCAAGGTGAAGGCTGTGGGACTCAGCCCTGAAAATGTGCATATAAAGTGCTTTGCTTCTACGCCGTAACATGGTCAGTCCTGGAGGGACTGCTGAAGAATCAGCTAAGACTCTGAAGATGGAGCATAGCATGACTTGGAGGGGGCCATGGCTTTGCAGCTGAAGGATGTGGGAGACGTTTCTTGTGCTGTTTTCCAAGCTGTCCCTGATACTATCAGCTCAGCTGTCCCAGCCAGCTCCAGTGAAACATGTACTTTCCTTGAACTATCTTTCGAGCCCTTTCTCATAGAATGCCCTGTATTCTCCTTTAGTAGAGAACGTCTTTGTTCTCATTCTGTATTTAAGAGAGTGTGTTCCTTTAATAAATGGTGCGGTCAATAAACCCATCCTTCGCATGTGTCTATGCTACCAGCCTCTGTCGTCAAAGCAGGAGTCTTCATTGGAGATCGGTCCCAATATTAATTGGGAAGCTATATCCCCAATATTGATTGGGGAGCCCTGGTATTGACTGGGGAACTACAAAAGCAAAGACTGGAGCTTCTCCAAAGAAACAGTAGCAGAGGTCCGTCCTTCTTCATTTCCCCTTTATACCATCCAGGTTTGGAGCCGCCCGAGAGTAGGTCTACCCCAGGCTGCGGAATTGCTGAGCCCATCTAGTTAAGCTTCTCTTACTCAAATGGACGCAGTCAACCAACATCACAGTGATGTATCTTTTTTAAAATTAGCAAAAGTCAGGTGTGGTAAATTGAGACTTCCACACGCGGGCTCTGCTGCTTGGAAACAGCTGCCGTTGCTTTGTATGAAAACTGTCGCCCTTAGAAATGTCATCATTTTGCCCCACTTGAGTGGTAAGGCTAGAATGACTCAGCTCTTAGTGTTCTACCAGATATTTTAGTTCCTGTCAGATTCAAGCATCTATTTTTGCAGAGCTTCCTTATTCCATGAAGACCCTAAGCCGACATTTACTGTTAGTATGTAGACTTGTTTTAAGTCCTGACCCCAGAATGGCAGCCCCAGGAACTGTTGTCCATTAACGTGGCTTGTGCTGATTCAGTTCTGGGCAAAAGATAAGCTTCTTAGATTTCCTGGGCAGCAGTCACAGCACGGGAGGGCGTAAGTTGGCCTTATGCGCCCTGTACACTGCCCATCAGTGAGTTATAAAAAGACAGAAAGTACGATAAATCTGAAGATCCTAATTGGCTTCTATATGTGTGGCTTTAGAACATAATTCCTCATACTCTGTGAGGATAGACTTCACATTGTTTCAATGTTCTTTCAGGCTTGGTTCATTTTTCTTCATTGTTTTTCTTTGTTTATCGTCCGCATAAGTTTTTTCAATCTATTTTCAGAATCACTGTTTTGCCAGTTCAAATCCACTGTTGAACTCCTTTAGTGAGTTTTACATCTCACTTATTTTATTCTTTTTAACTGCAGGATTTCCATTTGGTTCTTTCTTTAAAAAATAATTTCTAGCTTTTTTCAATCCTTGGTACAAGACAAAAACAAAAACAAAAATAATTTCTAGCTTCTAATCGATTTCTTACCATTTGATGTGACATCCTCCATTCCCTCGCTCCATGTCTCCTCCTGGAGTCCTTCCTGTGGAAAGTCTATCAGTTTTCAGGCTGAGGAAGTTACGTGGGTGTGGAAATAGCTAAGGATCTCACCTTACCTACTAAGGGCTCTTCTCTTCTGCAACCTTAGTCCATTTAGTTGTGTTTACATTTGCAATTTTTTATTTGTTTAAAAAATATGCCTTTTAATGTATCCTTTCTCTTGAGTTAATACATCTACTTAATGCTTTCTTCTTGGAAATAGAAATTCGAGCGAATTACTAGTACCAAATGCCAGCTTCTTTTTTTTTTTTAGCTGCTTCTTTCTCTGTGAAATCTCTTCTAAACTTTGGGGTGAGAATAAACTCTTCAAAGAACTTTGTTGGAACAACTACATATTCACAAGCAAAATAAAGCATAAGAGCAAAAGCTAACTCTTAGAAGAAAATGAAGGAAATCTTCATGATCTCCGGTTTGGGGGGAAAAAAAGCTGCTGTGAATGTGACACACCATCTTGGTTCTCTTTTCTCATGGACTGAGTCTCCTCAGCTGTTCATGAATGTCTGCAAACAGTGCTCTGTAGTCATTTGTGTGCATTCATGGGTCATCTCAGGAAGAGCCCTCAGTACAAATAGAACCCAAGATTATTTTACCATGAAGTGTTTTCAGCCAAAGAAGGTTTTGAATCCATTTTTTGGTTTCTGGTTTTGTAGTGCTATTGATGGAGCCCAGGGCCTTGCACCTGCTAGGCAAGTGCGGGACACCTCAACCTCTTGACTCAATTTTTATGTAGAGAAAGACTTGAATGCCAATGTATTAGCTACTGTTTTCCAGCAAGAATTCTCCATAGCTTGCTATTAGTAATTATATTAAAATTCTTAATGCATTCTCAGTAGAACCAAGTAGGAGAATTTACATTTTTTCATTTTCCTTTTTCGCTGGTGAGTGTGTATCTGACACTTCTCACGTGTCATTTCAGATTACCTAGAGTCGTAAACCGTTGTAGTAGGAAGCTGTGCAGGGTTCGGATGCACTTCGTGAGAGCACCCCACATTTTATGTACTTCGTGTTTCTCTTGTCCCGTGGCTGAGATTCCATGTTTGATGTCCCCTGACCAAAGCCCACATAGGTACAGCCATATTCTTCATTGCGGAACTGTGTGTGAACAGCACCTATGTGGGGTCCCAGAGTACGTGGTCACTGTGGGACCCGTGAAAATCTGTTGAGCACGGTTAGTCCAGTGTGTGTGTGCAGGCCAGACGGGGTCTATTTCAGGTCATATGTTCAGAGTCCAGTGGTATCTTAGTTCATGGACTTAATCCCTTGCCGTGACTCTACAGTAGAACTGTGGAAGAAAACTAAGCTCATGAACCGAGGGAGGTAACGCTATCCAGGTCAGGTGTTCACTGGGCTTGGACCTGTGAGCGTTTGTGTGGTCACTGCTTGCACAAGTGTGGTAGGTGTGGAGACCATGCGTGGGTGGTACCTGTATAAAAAAGGACTTGGGCAGCAGAGTTTTTCTGAGCTACCTGTTCGACACTCATCAGTCACCACTGAGTCTAGCAAAGCCTCGACCGGGACCCTAAAGGCCCCAAAGAAAGGAGGAAGAATCACTGGAGTCAGACATGCACATCTGCCAGAGACAGGAAGCCGCGGGGGAGACGCAGATGTGAATTCGTGTGCGGGACATTTCTCCAGGTGGCCTTGTTATTCTCTTGCTTGCTTTTAATTTTCAAGAATAACCACAGAATGCGATGGGAATGCAACATCTTGAGGTGAGGAGGAGCTGGCAGCACAGCCTGGACACTGTTCCCAGTGACGGACTGAGTTGGACCAGCAGTTTGGAGCCCTCTGTGGCGTCAGCAACAAGACAGCTGAGGCTGAGAGCAGATATTTTGGCCTTGTTTTCAAGCTTTTTGTTTGTTTTGTTTTCGACCTCATGGAGGACAGATTTCAACTTGCTCCACGAGAACCCCCTTTACCAGGGAAAGGACGCTGTGGTAGGTGGGTCACTAAGCTCAGCTGCCTCCCTGAGCCTGGAGGCTCCTGCTCACTGCTTCCTCACTGGTGGGCGGCGGGGACATCAGGAAGTTCCTGGGAGAATATTTAACACACAAAACACAGGTCTCAGAAGCTCCTAAGGACAGATCCTGAATTCTTCAAGCTCCGTAGGCAATGTAAAGGGAAAGGAATCTGTGAATTTTCCTGTGATCTAAGAAAAACATATAGCTCACATCACCCATTATGATGAAAAAGCAAATTCTTTCTCTCTGAAACCAATATCGATACTTGTGGAAAGACTTGGCCAGAAATGGATGCAAAGATGAAGGACCCTCGAAACGACAGCACAGGGCTCCTGGAACACATGGTGAAGGACTGGAGCAGATATACAGGCCAACAGCTGAGCAGAGCTGAAAACAAAGTTGCCCTTAGAGACTTTCTGCAGCCATTGTGTTCCTCAGGCCCCAGCAAGCTTGCTTAGGGGTTTCTTCCCTTGTCTGAGCAAAACTCCTACACAAATGTATTTCTTTTGCATTTTTGTTCTCACACCCTTGGGTTACCCGTAAAAGGGTTGCGATTTCTCAGATTTGGTGCTGTTTTCTTGAGCCATTTTCATGCTAATTAGTTCTGGCAAAGCAGTCCCTCTGGGCTTCTGGGAGGTTAAACTAAACTTTGACTCCAAGTCATCCTTCATCCTCTGCTCCACCATGGTTGCACACCACACTATATATTTACCTTTTCTATGTAACACACAGGGAGGGACATGGTCAGTGCAAAGGAAAAGGAGAAAGTAGTCAATATTGGCCCAAAACATGATTGCATATACAAACCCATATGAAATTAACAAATAAAATTTAGAACTGATTATTAAAGGTACAGGGTAAATGGTCAGTATAAAAAATTTGGTAATTTAGTTACCATGGGTTCAAAATAAATAAAACATTAGGTCTCTTTAATTTATTTTGATTTTTTGAGACAGGATCCTGCTGTTCCAGGGTGACCTTGAACTCACTACATAATCCAGGCTGGGCTTGAATTTGTGGTCTTCTTCCCTCAGTATCCTAGAGTGCCGGCAACCTAGAGTGGTTTGTGCCACCATGCCCAGTATAGGTCTCATTTTAATGGAAGAGAATAAAACCTCTAAATCAAAAATTCAAAAATATTATTGAACAAAACTGAAGAGGCTCTAAATAAATGGAGAGATACATTATGCTTATGGATTGAAATATTCAATATTGTTTTTATTTTGGTTGTTTTGTTTTGCTTTTGTGGTTTTTTTTTGAGACAGAGTCTTGCTACATAGTTCAGGCTGGCCTTGAACTCACTATGTAGCACAAACTAGCCTCGAACTTGTGGTGACCCTCCTCCCTCAGCCTCCTGAGTGCTGGGATTACAGGCAAGCACCACCATGCCCAGCTAATGTTTAATACTGTTAAGGTGTTAGTTCCCTCACAATAAATCTACAGATTCAATTCGGTTTCAGGCAAAACCCTAGGAAGATTTTGTAAAAACTAACAGTCCAGTTTTTGTGAGTTTTTTTTTTTTTTTTTGGTACTGGGGATCAAACTCATGACCTTGCATTTGCCAGGCAGGCACTGGGCTGCTGAGCCTTGGTCCCAGTTACTTAAATTTAGTATTTTGAAGATATTTTCAAGTCCATATTTATCACACAAAAGGAATGGGTTAATATTAATGTATAATATTAAAATATATTGATTAAATATATATTATTTGATCACATTAATTAAATATACTTAAGGATATGTTATATATACACTTGACTATTTATATTTTTATTTATTTAGTTGACATTAATATTAATAATTTCCCAAGAGAAACTCCCCACAATTTTTTCTTTACAAACAGTAGTTTTAAAAACTCATAACATGTTTTCCTTGGTGATGTGTTTTTAAATTTTAATTGCCCTTTAAAAGAACTGTGAGCAACTACTGACTCCAGTGGGTTTTGCATTTGACGAATAGAGTCACATAGTCCTACAGAAAAAGACTTTACCAGCTACTGGTCATGATATGATTGGGTATACTGTGCCTGGGATCCTGGCCTTGTCAGGGTTTCTTAGAACATGCCCAGGAGCCTCAGAGGGACTGAGAGTGAAAGTGGTGGCCTGTCAGATTTTCCTAGTCTCTAGCTGCTGATTCTCACCCCCTGTGATCCTCAGTTTGCTCACCCGCAGATATAACCTGGTCTACGCACTCTTTTACCATCACTGAGCACATAGGGGCCGAGCGCCTCGCAGACACCAATCCTAAAGATCTTGCCACCTGGTAAGATGTCTTTAAGACACTGATTTCGATTCTTCTGGATAAATACCCAGAGGTGGGATCGCTGGATCACATGGTAATTAGATTTATAAACTTATGAGGAGCCTGCATAGAGTGGCAGCCCCATTTTATGTTCCTACCAATAGCACACAGGGCTTCCTGCCATGTTTGCCAGATCTCTTTCAACATTTGTTATTTTCTGGCTTTTTTCTTAAGTGGCCAGTTTAGCAGGCATAATATGCTACCGAATTGTGGTTTTAATTTGCACTTCCCTGACAGTCAGTGATGTTGAATACCTGTTGGTCATTCATGTATTTTTGGAAAAATGTCTATTCGACTCCTTTGTCCCTTTTTAAAATCAGGTTGTTCGCGGGTTTTTGTTTTTTGATACTGAGTTGTAAAAGTCCTTCATTCTGAATACTAACCCTTTATCTTCTGTATGGATTGCAAAGCTTTTCTCCCATTTCGTTGGCTTCTTTGTCCTGTTGATTGTATGCCCTGCTGCACAGAAGATTTTAAGCATAGGGCAGTCCTGTTTGTCTGTTTTTGCTTTTGTTATTTGTGCCTTTGGTGTCATTTCTAAATCAGTGCCCAATCTAATGCTATGAAGCTTTTGCCTGTTTTGTTCCTTAAACTGGTGGCTTGTTTTCTCCTCTTTCTTTGTAGTGCGGGGGATCAAACCTGCCGCTTCACGCATGCTAGGCAGCTCTCTAGCACTGATATGCACCACTGACCCTTCTTGTTTAATGTCTTTCAGCACTGTTTGGCAGTTTTCGGTGTATAAATCTTGAATGCTCAGTTAAGTTTATTCCTAAATATTTTTTTCTTATTGGTGTTAGTGTAAATGAAATTAGTCTCTTGATTTCTTCTCTGGATTGTTCACTGCCGGTACAGAGAATCCTCCCCACTTCTCAGCCCTGCCCCCAGTACTGCAGATTGAACGTAGGTCCTTGGCAATGAGCTATATACTCAGCTCTCTGTAATTTTTTTAAAACAGAATTTGAGATAAGCTTTTGCTAAATTGTACAGGCTGGGTTTGAGCTTGTGACCCTCTTGCCTCAGCCTCCCAGAGTGTGAGGATTATCAGAATACACTATCACGCTCAACTTCGAACAGTTTTTTTTTTCGTAATCCTTAGGATTTTGTACAGATAAGATTATATTATCGCATGATGAAATGAATAGCTACTTTGAAGAAAAAGAGACACTAAAAAGAGTGCTGATTCTGTAGCGTCATGAAGTAAAATCCAGCAATACTATTATTTTTTGTTCAGAGTGATTTTAATCTGTTTTGTGTTGTCTAATTTCAACATACATGAAGGTATGGACAGCTATTTTGAAGAGAACGAGAGACATTATGGCAGCCATTGTTGACTTCCTTATTGTCTGGTTTTGAAGACCTAAAATGCCTTCACCATCCGTTCTGATCAGTTTGATACTATTTTGTTTTGTATGAATTCATTATATGTGAAGATATGGACAACTATTTGGAAGAAAACAAGAGACAATATGATAGATAGTGAAGATCTCCGGTTGTCTTGCTTTGAAATCTGTGTCTCTTACATTGTTTTCTTCTGATCTATTTTGTTCTGTTTAATTTTACCCTCTTTAAAATAAAATAAAATAAAATAAAATAAAATAAAATAAAATAAGATTATATTATCTGAGAATACAGATAATTTTGCTTCTTCCTTTCCAATTTATTGCTGGTACCAGGAATCTAACTCAGGACCTCATGCTTGCCAGGCAAGTGCTTTGCCACTGAGCTAAATTCCCAGCATTCTTTTCCAATGGATGAACCTTTTTCTTACCTATTTCTCTGGATAAGAATTCTAGCTATGTTGAACAGAAGTGGTGCATTTCCATCCTTACCTTCTTCAGGGTCTTAAAGGAAAGTTTTTCATTTTTTACTACTGATGTTAGTCACAGGTTTTTCATATATATCCTTCATTGTGCTTGGGTAGTGGTCTTCTAGTCATTTTGTTGATTTTTATCATAAGAGCTTGAATTTCGTCAAATAATTTTCTATATGAACTGAGATAATCATATAATTTTTGTCCTCCCTTCTATTTTTGTTTGTCTTTGTTTTTTGAGATAGGATCTTGCTACGTAGTTCAGCCTGGCCTTGAGCTCCCTATGTGGCCTAGGCTGGCCTCAAACTCACGGTGATCCTACTGTCCCAGCCTCCCAAGAGCCGGAATTACATGCATGTTCCACCAGCCTTTTTTTCTGTTAGTGTGTTGTATTATGTTTATTGATACTTGTGTTCTAAACCATTCTTGCACCCCAGAGGTAAATTGCACTTGTTCGTGGTGTACTTAATATGCTGTTGAATTCAGTTTGCTGGTATTTCATTGAGGATCTTGGCTTCAGTATTCACTAGGAATATTGGCCTGTAGTTTACTGTAGTATCTTCAGCTTTTTGTATCAAAGTGACACTGGCCTTATAAAGTGAGTTTTGAAGTGTATCATTTTCTTACCTTTTTAGGGAGAGTTTGAAAATAATCAGCATGGATTCTTTAAAGGTTTGGTAGAATTCTCCAAGGAAGCCATCTAGTCCGGAGTTCTTTTTGTTGAAATATTTTCATTCAGTCTCCTTTCTGTTCTGAGTTTGTTCATATTTTTCTATTTCTTCATGCTTCTATCTTGGTAGGCTGTTTCTGGAATTATTTTTTGACCATCCAATTTGTTGACATATAATTGTTCGTAGTAGTTATGGTATCTACCAATTTCGTATGTTGGAAACTTGGTCCCCACGTAACAGTGCTGAGAATAGGGACCTCTGAGAGGTGACTGTGTCATTAGCACTCTCCTCTCATGAATGGATTCACAGGTGATTGAAAGAGTGGCTTTGTTATAAAAGTGAGCTTTGGGGCGCTTCCTCTATCTCACCATGGGATACCCCCTGATTCAGCATGAGGGCCCCATGAGACAATGAGCAGACACCAGCACCATGCTTTTGGATGTCACAATCTCCAGAACCATGAGCTATATAAACTTTTATTATTCACAAATTTCTCAGTCTGTGGCATTCAGTTATAGCAATAGAAATTGAACTAAGATACCAGTCTTATAATCCTTTTTAATTTCTGTGATGTCAATTGTAAGGTCTCCTCTTTCATTTCTGATTTTTGTCATTTGAATATTTTCTTCTTGTCTAGTTAAGCATTTGTCACTTTATTGATCTTTTCCAATAAACCAACTCAATTTTTTCTATTCTTTATTTTATTTAATTATGCTTATTGGAGATTGACTTCCTTGCTAATTTTTGGTATGGTCTTTATCTTACTCCTTGAGGATAAAGTTAGGTTGCTTTTCTGAGATCTTTCTTCTTTTTAATAAAGATGCTTGTTGCTATAAACTTCCCTGATAGTACTGCTTTTGCTGCATCCAAGTAGTTTTAATGTGATGTGTTTTCATTTTCATCCTAGTCACAAGACATTTCCTTATTTCCTTTGTTGCTTCTTTGGTAGTGGCTGTTCAAGAGTGTGTGGTTTAATTTCTACATATTGCCGAATTTCTCTACTTTTCTCTTGCTATTTATTTCTAATTTCATTCTAGTGGGATCAGACATTACATTTAATATGATTTCAATCTTCTTTAATTTATTAAGTTTTGTTTCATGGCCTAACATATGATGTGTCTTGAATAACGTTCTATATGTACTTGAGAAAAATATGTGTTCTGTTGTTGGGTGGAGTGTTCTGTGTGTACGGAAGCCCAACTGGTCCACAGTGTCATTCAAGTCCTTTGCTTTCATGTTGATCTTCTGTCAGGTTAATCTCTTCTTTATTAAAAATGGCACATTGAAATCTCCTATTATTGTGTTTCTATGTCTCTCTTCACCAGTGTTTGCTTTATATGTTTGTGTGAACTTGTGTGTGTATGTGTGTGTCTGTTTACAAACAAAATGAGTTCTATGGATTCATTCAATTCTATGATTCAGATGTTTGGGCAAATTATAAACAGAATAATTGAGTCAAAGCAAATTATAGTTCAAAGTGTGTATAAACTCTCTACTCCCTAGACATTTAAGTTCATATCACTAATGAGTGGAAGTTTAAATTCCTTAGTAAAAAATATGCATATTATGTTAGAGAAAGTCTAGAGAAGAAGCAAAGTATGGAATGATGAAAATATATAAGTCTCTGGATGAATCACATATATATTTATAATTATTATATCTTCCTGGTAAATTGACTTTTTACCATTATACAAGAGATTACCCCTTGTGTCTTCTGACGGTTTTCAATTTAAAGCTACTTTTTATGATACAGCAGTGGCCAACCCTGCTGTCTTTTGTTTACTTTGCCTAAAATATCTTTTTCCACCGTCTCACGTCTCATTTTCAGTTTATGTATGTTCATATATCTGAAGTGTGCATCTCTTGCAAACAACATTTATTTTATTTATTTATTCATTCATTCATTTTATTTATTTTGTTTTGTTTCATTTTGCAGCCCTGGGATAAAACCCAGGCCTTGCAAATGCCAGCCAGGCAAGTACTCTACCACTGAGCTACACCCCCAGCTCAGCCAGTCTTGGTTTTCACACCTATTTAGTCATGCTATACTTTTTGATTGGAGAGTTTAGTCCATTTAAAGTAATTATTGATAGGAAAGAATTTATAATACCTTTTTGTCATTGTTTTCCATATGGCTCATAGTTATAATTGTTCATCTTTTCCTTTCTTTTGCCTTACTTCGTGTACATCTGCCTCCAAATCCTAGGTGACATTTCGGTGTTTCTGTTTGCCACAGCAGAAGAACTGCCTTTGGCAATTTTTGTAAAGCAATTCTAGTAATGATCAATTCCCTCAGCTTTTATTTGTCTGGAAATTATCCCTAATTTCTCCCTCAATTTTTGACTGAAGTTTGCTGACTGAATATGCTTGGTTGGTATATTCTTCCCCTTCAGTACCATGATTGTATAAGACGCTTGAAACATGCAGTGAATAATTAATTAGAAACTGATTACAATAAAAGTCACACTGTCATTAATTCCCCTCAAAATACTCCTCTCACAGCGCACACCCTCATCCCATGATTCTTGCTGTTTTCTGCAGCAGTTCTGGTGGTCCCCTTCCATGAGAGTCTTTATTGGCACTGTCCTGGGTGACTCAGTGTCCTAAATCAGTTCGAAACACCTATCTTTCATGGTCATTTTGACTTTGGGAAAGAAGCAGGAGCCGCAGGGTGGCAGATCCAGGGGCTGAGGTGGCTGAGGATGCACCGCCACGTTTTCCTTAGCCTGCCCTCCACTGGCCAGCACTCGGCAGCAGTGTCCACTGCATTTCTGATCATATCTCACACAGACACTCAGGAGAGAACACTGCAGCACGGCTTGGAAAGCGGCGATAATGAAGGCATGTGTTCCAAGAGAGCAGTATTTTTAGGGAGAGTGATGGCGATGTGTCTTTACTGCAATACATGTATAAAATTTAAATAGTCCCTGTATACTTTGGTCACAGCACATATAACCTCACCTCCTCCTGATCTGTAGTTTCTGCTGAGAAACCTGTCATCTAATCAGAGTTCCTTTGTCCGTAATGAGTCACTTATCTACTGCTGCTTTCAGGATTTTCTTTCATTATAATGTATTTTAATGTGTACTTCTTCTTGTCATCCTTTTTGAATACCTTTAGCTTTTAATTTGGTGTCTGTTTCCCTTGTTAGATTCAGAAGTTTTGGGCTGGTTTTTTTTTTTTTTTTCCCGTTCCTTGTTCTCTCTTTTCTCCTTCTGGAAATCTCATCATGTATGCACTGGTTAGGCTGATCAGATCCTGTAAGTTGGACTTTCTTTCCTTTTCTTCATTCCTTTGTCTTTTTTGCTTTTCTGAATTGATAATTTCAGATGCCCTGTCTTTTAATTTGCTGGTTTTCTTCTGCTTGATCAAGTTTGCTATTGACTCTATAATGAAATTTCAATTAAATTGTTTTGTTTATATGTAAGTTTATTTATATGAAAGTATATTTAGTATTACAGGTGAAACTTGTGGTTATAGTTTATAATAATTTGGGTGTTACTGGCCACAAATATAGTAGATTCATTTCATATGTATTGAAAATCTACTCAAGTATTTCACATACATTATATTTTTAGAGGAAATTTGACCAATTATTAACATATGTTGTCTAGACGTAGACATCTGAAACAAAACTAAAATATGATAATTACCACTTGTATTAAATATCCAGCTGGCACACTTTGAAAATGTTATCATGGTATCTAGCATCGGTTTTGTTTTTTCCAACTTCTCTATTTTTTAAATTCTATTTTTAAGGCCATTGGGATCAGGTTTACAAATTTTATTTTTCCTATATTACTGGTTTTACTGGCTTACAAATTAAAATTTGTGGATTTATCAGGGGCTTTCTCTCAGAACTATTTTTTTAAAAAATTTATTTAGAAAGAAAAAAAAACTGACCAAACAAAACAGAAAAAAGGATAGCAACAATACAGAATTCCAAAGGAAAAAAAGAAAAGAACAACAACAAAAAAACCACTAAGAAATCACTAGTTGATAAATTACATACTGTCATCTTGGAAATAGTTGTTCAAGTTAAAAAAATTAAAGCATACAAAGTAGACATTCAAACAGTGAGACTATTAACAGTTCTGCTCAACAATCTAACAAAAACAGTAATGTATTCATCTATCTTACACACTTAAACATACATGCAGTTATATCCTTTAGAGCACTTTCTTTTGCTCTCTCTTTTATAGCAGCAATTATGCATTTTGGGTTTTATTACTCCTACAGTTCTTATTACTTTTTTTATTTTAAAGAGAATAAAACAAAAGAGGGCAGAACCAAGCAGATCAGAACAGAACAACATAAGCAACACAACACTTTACAACAAGACAACTGGACATTAACAGTAGCTGTCAAAATATCTCTTTCTCTGCTATAGTTGAGCACAGTTTCAGATACAATAATATCAAACATAACACAACAGTATAAAGCTGTCCAAGAGAATGAAAGAATTACAGGACATTCTGAACTGAATAACTATGATCAGTGGCTACTATAATATCTCATTTTGAATAAAAAGATTTTTTTATACTATCACATATATTAAAATCCCAATAAGACACAACATGATAGAACCGATAGTAATAGCAGAGTAGAAGCATGGTAGGATTTCTAAGGAAGATGATATTAAATCAGCAATGGCTGCCATAATGTTTTGTTTTCTTCAAAACTGCTGTTCTTACAATCACGCATAATAAAGTCAAACAAAACAGATTAAAACCATTCCAACTGATGAATGAAAACATTGAAAGGCTTCAAAGCAATGAAATGGGGAATCATGATTACTATAAAATCTTATATACTCTTACCAACTCACATACTAGGGAGACTATACGGTATTTACACATGGGTGTTTGGTTTATTTCGCTTATGAGTATGGTCTCAAGTTGTGTCCATTTATTTATAAATATCTCTTTTTTAAAAATAATTTTATTTAAAGAGGAAAAAACAAAACAAAATAAAACAGAATAAA
>PVJX010019488.1:15097-34898 GCA_004027295.1 Dolichotis patagonum | reverse complement strand
CTATGACTGTTTCTTTGTTCTGGATACTGTCATGTGACCCCTATATATGTGTTCTCATTTAGCAACCAATTCAGTTAACCTAGGCAGAGGCCTGGAACTCAGTCATTAGACAGGAGTGCCTGCATCTAAAAGTCAGTTATGTGATCTCAGTGCAGATTGGATAGCTATGTCCAAGAGAAACAAATAGTTCCACATCCATCCTCTGAAATGAGTATTCACGAAGGAATCTCAAAGGAAGTCAGTGATTTTTAACTTTAATATTTAAAAATTTTAAACACCAGCATCAAGTTTTTAGTCTGGATAAATGTGCATGATTAAAAAATCATGAAAAAGAACCATAGGTCACAAAAAATATAATTTTAAAATTTCCTTTTACAAAATCCCTATGATTCTTGTCCTTTACATGAAACCCACCCAGCAAAAGCTCTCCAGCAGCAAGAAGGAGGCCATTTTTACTGACTGAAGAGAAGGTAGCAAAAATCAAAGAATATATTTTTATTTTCTCTTGATTTGGAATATCACTACATAATTCCTTATGCCCAAGTATCTTGATTAGCACTTTAAAAATCTTCACTCCCTCTAAAAGGAAAGCCACAATAACTGAACCCCCAAAGTTTCATCACAGTGAGAGTCCAGCCGTCCTTAGATTCTCTCCCCGTGGCTTTAGGTGCAGGACCTAGATTGGCTGATTCTTCTCTCATTCCCTGTTCACCCCTGGCTTCTCTGGGTTGACTTTCTATCTTCTTATGGCACCACGAGAAAATGAATTCTATAAAATCGTTCATTCCACTTTTTTCTCTTGCTGTAAATCTTCCTGTCACTCCCTGTCATGGGACTTGTTTCCAGATTTTGCTCCTGATAACAGATGTCTTCTGAGACAGGCCCTAGAGAACAAGTCAGATGCTCAAACTTCTGCTTCTATTTCTCATTCCCTGCCCTGGCCGGTCACTATTTTCATATTCAGCAAGAATCTCCTCCACAGTGTTATGCTCTTTTATCTACGTACATGTTTTACAAAGGTGCTCAATGCACCCGTTTAGCCTGAAAGGTGCGTAGCTATCTGGGGAAGTGTTATCCTAGGGGGAGTCTGGGAAGGCATTTCTGGACAAGGTGAGCAATCTAATCAGTGAGCTGAGTAGAATCCATGGTCTGTCCAGTATGGAGGGGCACCTCCAATCTGCTGAACCCCCGAATCAAGGGAGGAAGGCCAGCTTCACGCTCCACCTAAGGTAGGAGATCAGTCTGCTGTCTTCTGCACTCCTGGTCTCCCCTCTTCCCACTGGGGCTGCTAAGTACCCCATCAGTTCTCTGGCTCACAGGCCTCTGAACTGCAGCACTGGCTCTCTTGGGTCTCCAGTTTCCGACAGCAGGTCGTGAGCTCTTCAGCCCTGTAATAAGGGACCAATACCTTGTAATATCTCTCTCTCTGTGTCTCTGTCTCTCTACATCTGCCTGTCTGCCAGCCTGCCTAACTGTCTGTCTGTCTTTCTGTGTGTCTGGGTCTGGATCTTCCTGTATATTGTAAACATATAATACACATTGCAAGTATATATTATATGTTGCAAAGGTTGCATACATACACCTATATGGGTGCATATACAGGTAAATGCATGAATATTCTGTTTCTAGGGAGACCACTAATATAAATTTCTAATATGTTTACTCTATATCTATCTCCTTTTTATGAGCTCTCTCATAAAACATGAGATTTATGAAATACAGTCATGATTATTATACAAGCAATTGATGTCATAATTTCTCTGCAAATTCCAAATTACAGTACTTTAATGGCTGGAAGAGCTACAAACATGGCTAAGAAAATTCAGTTAGCAGCAAAGACTTAGAAATTATCTTGCTACAGATGATTTGTGTTGGTATGGATGTAGCTCAGCAGGGATCTGTTTTCTATAACTTTTCTCCCAAAGTTTCCTCATATATATTTATAATCATATCTATGCCTATAATGCTATCTATTTATATCTATCTACCTATATCTATCATCTCTATCTCTATTATCTCATCTCTATCTTTATCATCTCTATCACCACCCAGGTAATATTGAGAAGAGTTCTCAAAATTTCTAACTTTTTCAGGTTAACCAAAATTTTGCAGCTATAAGTTTCATGATTCCTTAATGTCATCAAGAAACTCATGTAATACAAGACTTGGCCTGTCTGCTGCATGACAGAAACCTCACGTTTGTAATTAACAGGAGTGGTAGAGAAGCAGAAACAGACTATAAAGAGTAGAATGAACAGAAAAATACAGGGAATAGCCATAATATTGGGTTCAAATTATCTTTCATTTCCATCTTTGGTGATCTGCGTGGCTCTCTGTTTGTGCCCACCAGACCCAGAAATTTACCAATTTGTCACTGTCACTTTAAGAAAAAGTTTTTGGTGTCATTGGTTTTTTCCTGTTGTCTAATGCATCATTGTTTTATTTTTACGTTAATCTATGTTATTTCCTCTTACTACATTTGGCCCTCCTGATTTGCAAATTCTGCAACCATGAATATCCCCAATTACAAACTGAAAATATTTGGAGACAACACGGAATCTCTGTTAAACAAGACTCACTGTGTGGGTGAGTGATCCTCCTGCCATGGCCTCTCACGTGCTGGAATTACAGGCATGTGCTGCCTATAACACCTGGCAGAGGAAGCCTAAATTTAACCAAAGAAGTGTGGAATGGGTCGCCTTGGGTTACTCTAGGTGGGTCCTGGAGGTTGCAGTTCTCTTAAATGTGCAAGTTTTAGTTATGATTTCCTTGCCACCCTTCTACTGTTTCATTTTTTAATCCTACCTCGGTACTGTTGGGGACTTGTTGCATTTGTGTCTAAAGCAATGTCTTGTGTCACCCTTCTCTCTGATCTTCTGTATCTGATTTGTCTTCTTTTCATCTGTTACTTTTAAGTTCTCTTCTTAATCACTCATTTTAAGCCATTTGATTATGATGTACCTTGAGATACTTTTCTAATTTCTTGTACTTGGGATTTTAAACTTAGACTCATGCCTCTGTACTTTTTGTCAAATTTGTCAAAAGTTTTTGTCTGTATTTCTACCCTCAAACCTACTCTCTCTTCTAGTTTAAGAACTCCAATCTCATATATTTGAGGCATCTGCACAGGTCAGTGATGCTCTACACACTTTATTAAACCATTTCTCTGTCTTATTTTAAAAATTTTCTATCACTAAGTACCAAGTTTGCTAATCTTTTCTTCCGTGGTGTCTAATTTTCTAGGAATCCTATTTAGTGTGTTTTCATTTCACACACTTTTTTTTAACTCAAATGTTGGGTTTGGATGATTTTAGATTATTTATACTTTTTAAAAATTTTGCAGATCCCTTTGGATCATTTTCTTCTGACTATTTGTGGTACTCATCACTGAATGACAATATTTTGGGCATTTTTGCCTGTGTTAATTGTTTCTGGTGGAACAATAAATCTGGTATATATCACTTTGTTATGACAAAAATCATGTGAATTTCACAGTGATCTTTTAATGCTTTAAAGTAACCTCCAACTATATAATTTTGTCTTTATGTAACCTCCATAGAGAGTTTTTGGAGCAAAATTATATTCATATAACATGTCAGAGGAAGTTCACACCAACAATCACTCCACTCCTTTTGTGGAAATGCTCACACTAGAACCTCCTACACTGAATCCAATCATATTTTTTTTCTAAACAACAGCATTCAACAAAAGAGAGTCTTCCTCTGAAGGTAATGCAGTGAGGTGTAATCGGTAGCTTAGTCATTTAGCCTAAACGTAGGCAGTTAGTCAGGACAGCCTGAGACACACTTGACAGGATGCAAGCGAATAGCACACATACTAATTCAGATCGCAGAAAGATGGGGTAAGAGAGCAATAAGAACCTCTTCTTCTGGGGAGAGGCTCCAGGCAGAGTACCTTAGGTGAATGGACTGGCCGATCCTCCCTGAACTTGATGCTAGAGAAACAGAAATGCAGAGTGACCAGTTTCCTTTGAACCTGACTGCCAGCAACTTGAAAATGCAGGATAATCAGTCTCCAGAGAAGTAACTGAGTTCTGAAAACTCCGCAAACTTCCTGTCCTCTGCTTATCTAGATAAGACCAAAGAAAAGGGAGCAGACTGGCAATTCCACTTCCTGAATCACACCCCAGTGGGTAGCCACCAAGAGCTCTTTTCTGTTTTAAATTTCCAATAAACATTCACCTATATTCCTCTTGATGTCTTTGACATTCATTTTTCAACTTTGTGAGACAACTGAAATTTATACTAAGTAAACTGCTTCCATAATAGTTTTGAATTTTTAAAAAACCACTTATATATGAGGTTACTACTTAAAAAACATTTTCTCTAGTGTTTTTGTTAAATTATTTCTTCAGAACACTATTCCCACTTTGTGAATGACAGATTGAATTGTTTTCATCAGAAGCTAAAAATTTCCAAATGAGGTTGTGGATCTATAAACATAGAATTGGTGGTATATTATTGATATCATCTTATCAAACGCTCCCTTCAGTCTGAACATTACCCAGCTGATTTTTGGTGTGTAAATTTTCACTTACACTGATGTACAAATATCACATGAAACCTGAAGTTCAATTTTAAAAGATGAACTCAAAAGCAAGTCACAAAATCATATCTTTGGTAATGTTTTAGGAAAAGTCATGTGATTTTTTAATATATTTTTCAGCAATTTGTATTATAAATATAACATGTCATAGTTGTTAAAGCTTTGAAATACAAACAAAAGAGATAGAATTAATGTTACTGTGGGTGATGGGATCCCAGATGGGTTCCAAGATGGCCTTGGGTCTTTGTCTTTCTTATTTCTGCCTTAGGAAGACACTCAGGTACAAATGAGTGAGGGGAGTGGTCCATAGCTCCAGTCGACTATCTGTATTGTTCTCCCTTGAGGAGCCTGGCCCCTCAAAATCCTTAAGAGGTGTGGAAGGTGGAAGGTCCTTCTTCCATAGCTGCTTCCTGCTGAACAGGGGTGCAGAGACCATAAGGTGCTCACCCTGCCTGATCCGGGGCTCACTCTTTCTCTCTCTGAGGGTTTGTTGATGATCTGTAGATATGAAGGTGGATCTTTGACTCAGATCATTATCTGAAATGATGATATTAAATGAGAAAAAACAAATTTGACTAAGGATTATGTATGCTCCAAGTCATAAAGCTGTGAGAAGCATTAATAAAGGTCCTGTGATGGGAAGTAACCAGAAGACCTAATTCCAGATTTTTGACTAGGACATATCTCATGATATAGTTCCTGGGTGCCCCTAGAAGTTGGTCAGCTAAGCTTTCCATTACATCTCTCACTGTCCCAGAATGATTGACGCATGAATAACGTTATTCTAGAGACAAATATGATCCTCCTTTTCAGTGGTTCAGAAGGCTGGACCCTACAGTTTTGTCAGTGGCTCTGTTTAACTCTGGAGAACGATAATGTTCAGTGCAATTTTATCTGAACTGCCTGTCAGGTCCTTAGGAAACTTGGTAATAACAGAGGAATTACACTTAAGATTCTGTGTAAGTAATCATTGTCTATTATCTCTTACAGAGTCAATTTTGAGCAAACAAAGAAAACCTTAAGAAAAACAAGAACAAGCACAAAATCATTTTATAACTGGGGTGAGGATCTCAAGAGTTCATTGTGGCAAGCAAGAAAATGACAAGACAAGCCACACAAGGTATGGAAAGGGAGACCCCAGGCCCAGGATGGGGCTGATTTTCCCATTTATTTTTTTTTCAATTTATTTTTATTTTATGAAAAAAGCAAAACAAGATTTTGTAATAATAGACTAATGATAGTTAATACATTGCATATTGTTATCTTTAAAGTAGTTACTTGGAGTATAAGATATGGGAATAAAAAATTGTCCAAATGATCTTAACACAAACCTTCCCTTTCAATGAACTAAGAGAAACTAGTAGTATAAATTTCTTGTATTTTTTTCCTTTTCTTTTCTTTCTCCCATCCTAGTTCCTTTCTTCTTTTGAACAATTCCTTCCCATTTTGCAATATCTATTGTACATTTTGAACCTTATTTGCTCTTTCAGTTTCTCACACTAGGGAGACAATACAGTGCTTACACATGTGAGTCTGATGTATTTCACTTATGAATATAGTCTCAAGTTGCATTCATTTATCTATAGAAGTTTATTTTATTTCCAGCTAAGTAGTATTCCATTGTATAAAAAGACCACATCTTCTTTTATCCATTTTTTGGTTGATGTGCATTTCGGTTGTTTCCAAGATCTGGCTGTTACAAATTGTGCTGCTATAAATATGGATGCACATATATCTCCGTGGCATGATGTTTTTAATTCTTCCAGGAAGATACCAAGAATGGGAATGGCTGGGCCAAATGGAAGCTCTACTCCTAGTTTTTTGAGGAATCTCTATATTGATTTCCACAGTGGTTGTACCAGTTGCACTGTACTCCCACCCACAGTGGAGGATTCTGTTTTCCCCACACCCTCTCCAGAATTTCTTGATTTCTTGATGATAGCCGTTCTTTCTAGGTTGAGATGAAATCTTAGTGCTGGGTTAATCTGCATCTCTTGAATGACCAGTGAGGCTGAACATTTTTTCATATATTTATTTGCCATTTGTATTTCTTCATCTGAGAAGTACGCATTCATCTCAGATGCCCATTTTCGAATTGAAAGTAATCAGACCCCCAAATTCAAAGCCCCAATCCAAAAATGTGCATCTGAGATGAATATACACTTCCCTTTTATTTAGAAGGAACGAAATGGCTTATTTCTCTGACATAGCAGGTTGGTTGATGTTTTCTTTTATGAAAAGAAACTTGAGGCCCTCCATCAGCTTACAAGTGTACACAGCGAAGTCTATCTTCTTTGATTTTTGGTGCCTCGAGCCCCTTGGGTTTTACCATAGAGAAATGAATTAACAAGTATTGGGAGCTAACGTCCAAGGGAATAGAAAAGAAATTGTCCTTGAGAGCAAGAGCAGAGAACCAACCTGGATCTGTTCAAGGCGGTGTATGTGTCTGCCAGCAGGCCCAGTGGGCATCACTGCTCACTGGTGACCCTGAGGTCTTGTTCTAGATGCTATTCTGCTGATGGCTTTATGACCGTAAAATGAAGGTGTTGCGTGAGCACTTGTACCAGCAACCTCACACCGAAGCTCTACCGATAATGGGTTTTATCCCCTCTCTAACCTCCCTTTTCAGGGGATTCTGACTTGTGTGAGGATATAGATTAGTGTCCTTCAGCTGAATGTTTAGCAGGGTGTCTGTCCTTGACAGCCTTCCCAATGGCACAATCAACACTGCCTGGGAATTAACTCCTGGCGGAGCAGCCAGCCTGGACAGAGCTGGGCTGCAGGCTGGTGAGGAGGAGGGAGCCCGTGGTGGAGAGGGACTGATGAGAGGAAGGCCTCAATAGCATCGGCTCCCAAGGAGCAGTTATTTCTGTGGCAAATTCCAGGCTTTTGGTAGAGGCCATGAAGGCTTGCATGTAAGTCACCTCTGACCATGTCACCTATCTCTCCCAAGCAGGGAGCCAGATGGAATGGATGGTGCATCTGTGTGCAGGAGGAGTAAGAATTAGGTCATGAGAATCATCCACTGGATCAGTCCCCCGCCTGCTCATCTCCAGGGCATCCCCCGGTAAAGCCTAATTCCTGGGATTAGGTCATGAGGACCTTACAGGATGTTTACTGGGTCAGGGCCTGACCTGTGCAGCCCAGAGCATCTGCTGGTAAAGCTAAATTCTTTGGAGGTCATGGGAAACTTACAAGATGCCTCCTGGGTCAGGGCCTGACCTGTCAGCCCAAGGGTGTCCCCTGCTAAGGCCGAGCTCCTTGGGATTCAGATGCTGGACTCCCGTGGTCTTGTGTGTCGGCATCAGTGCCGTTTCTTCGAACCTTTGGGTCTCCGCCTTTGGCCACAACCTCACCTCCCAGACAAGGGTTCCACAGCTGGGGTGCTCTGCTGGCTAGAAGCTTGTTGCCAGTTACAGATCCACCGAACATCACAGTGTGCCTGTCTAAGGAAGGGTAATGAGGATTTCTCTCAATGAAACCCTGATAAATGTCCCCGCATAGATGTCTCCTGGGGGCCCTGGCTAAGAGAGGAGAATAACTTGGCAAATGGTCTTGATTCATGAACCAGAGTGGGGTGGGGGGTGGGATGCGGGGGGTGGGACTTCTCAGTCTCAGTGAGTTTTTTCCCAACCACTACAAGTTGGGCAGGTAGAGACTGCTCACTTGCAAAGAGCTGAGGAAGGTCTAGTGGGTGAGGAACACAGTGGGAATCTAAAGAAAACACCTGGGAACAGGACGGTCCCTAGGGAAAGAGACAGACAGACTGAGGACGTACGAGCCGCTCTTGCCTAGGAGAGCCGGGCCTTTGGGCCCAGCTGCTGCCAGCAGCCCCGCCAGGACTCAGCCTTACACACTTGGGCTCTTGGCTAGTCCTTTCCTGCCCCCATAGCCCTTCTTCTGTTCCCAGCCCCCCTGTGTCCCCACTAGCTCATGTCATGAAAGGATGAGTTTCCTAGCAGACGAAAGCTTCACAGTGAGAAGTCAGTTAGCAACTGCAGTTCGCTTGTCATTTGACACAGGGTGACAAACCCGAGGCCAAGACCCAGGTAAGATGGAGGGGGCAGAGTGGTGCCGCAGGGATACAGCCCTGAGAAGCGCAGATCGATCGGCAGGTTTGACACGCGGCCCTAGGACCTAGGGTGGTTGTGGCCAGTAGCTGAGAAGGACGAGCCTGGTGCCCTGCAGCTGGCCTATGGCCTTTAGCATACGGATGTCGTGGTGCTGACCCCTGGAAATGGTTGAGATGTCTGGCTCTTCCATGAGCCCACCTCTTACTGGGCGAAGCGGATGATTTTGCAGCTAACATTGTGTGGCTGGCTTAGCAGGATGTAGTCTGGTTTTCAAAAACACTTGGATATGGAAAAAAAAATGGCCTGTTTTTCAGGCTGTGTCGCAGGGAAGAGACTCTCCATTTTGTTTTAAAAATTGAAGTTTTATTTTATCTATAATTGAGAAATTTTGTTTGTAACAATAAGTGCAAAAGACTGCTTTATCACCCAGAAAATCCAGAGTGGGAAAAACTCGGTGATCAAATGGACCTCAAAGTCACCCCACGTATAGCAAGTAGAATTCTATACTTTTAATACATTTGTGCATGTGTTTTCTGAAATTGTTTTCATAAAATATTGTCTTGCTGACAGTTGAATTTTTGGGGGCATCTTTCCAACAGTTACCTGTTTACTTTCTGGGTTTTTAAAATTTGTTTACACTGATTTTTCCATAAAGTGGTTTTTCATTCTAATATATTCCATGATTGAAATATGAAAAACAATTTCATAGGTTTCTTTTATCAAAGCCTGTGATACAGTGGTTGTTCTGTTTATTAACTCTGTCAGAGGCTGCCTTTTTCCAGTAAGTGCTAGCATAACTGAAGTTATTTGTATAAGAAAATCAAGTATATAATAAAAAATGGGACCTTTTAGTTTCTGAGTTGTTCTAATTCAAAAAGTCACAGTATTTTTCTTTGCATTTCAACAAAATTGTGAGTTATCTCTAGTTGTTTAGTTACAATTCACAGTGGATAGAATGGTGAAAATTTCAATCTTTCAAGAGAAGCAAATGAATAAAAACAAATGTTGCATTTTTCCAAAAACCTGAAAAACCTAAAAATAAATCAGAGGCCACCTCTTTCCCTTTCCCCTCCTCATGGCAGGGCGTGTTAGGCTCCCCCACGCTCCAGTTCCCCGCCTGTCTCTGGTAATTAGTGTCAGAAAGAAGTTAAAGGCCTGGAGTTTCCCGACAGATGGAAGCCTGAGTGGGAGGGAAGGGACAGGAAGGGGCTGGGTCTGCCCAGGGGAGAGATCCTGGCTGTTTTCTGAGAGAGGGTGATGGGGAGGCCCAGAGAGGCCAGAAGGGCAGTGTAGAGGACCCTCAGGTCACCGCGTTGAGGACCCTCGCCTGTGTCTGCCTTTGGAGACTGCTTTCTCCAGTGTGACCCCAAGACGGGTTCTGTCCGCTGTTCCAGATTGGCATCCACATGCCAGCTGCTTGAGAAACTTTGCTTAAGATGCTGGGTGGGGGCTTTGTCTTTATTTTGTATCTTCCTGGGAGAACAAGATTTTCAGAGTGCCGTCTAACCCACGGACAGAAGGTAGTGCTAAAACTAAAGGGATGTCTAGTGAGGCCCCTACACAGCCTGCAGAGCGCCTCGTGAGACCGTTCCATTTCTGGTTAGAAGGAGCAAGCACTTGTGGTGTCTGGTGCTTTTATGTACAAGCAGCCACTGTCCTGGGTCCTTAGGAGATTGGCCCTGCTTAAAAGGAATTTCCAAACTGCAGGGGTCATGGCGAAAGAGAGGTCGCACAAACATAAACTTGACCAACGTGTGGAACTTTCTGGCCTTGGTGGAGACTAGATTTCTCCATTCCATGGCCATGTTATCCTTCTTTCACAGAGGTTTCTTTTTACAGGGTATGCACCTTAATGGCATTTCACTGCATGATCCATACCCACAGTGAGTGACCAAGGACCTGAAATGTGGAAAGAGAAGAAGAGAAATATGAAAACTTCCTCAAAAGCAGGATCACCTCCTGGCTAGGCTCACCAAGGTGTTGCTGCCTGGGCTGAGATCCTGGGCAGATTTCTAGGTTTCTGAGTCTGATGAACAAAGCAGACAGCATGTAACAGTACGGAAAAACATCAGGATCCAGAAAGCTCAGAGTGCGGAGACAGACGCCAGTGAAGCACAATGGCAAGAGTGCCAAAGGCACTGGATTGAGGAATGTTTTGTTACTCTCCTGCTGCCTCACTTTGGAAGTCCGTTATATGTATTTTCTCTTTAAAATAATAATAAAAACATTTAAAATGTTGCGCCAGTTCTAGGGCACTTCCCATCGGGTCTTTCAGTGGGTGAATGGCTACACAATTGACAAGCGCTGGTTCGCACCATCCGTAGCTATTGTAGTGATCCTTTCCCAGAATTCACTCTGTTATAATTGCATGTGAGGTGCAGTTCACATGCATGGACCTTCAGTGAGCCCAGATGGACAGATTTCTGCAGGTCATGCCGGAGGACTGGCGCTGTGTCCTGGCTTGGGACTCTGGAATTTTCCAAGGCAGGTCTTTGTCTTTCTTATCTCTGCCTGTGGGTAGTAAGCCTTTGGACAAAGTTCAGGGGTGTTGACCCTGAGGCACTGCCCAGTTTCAAGTGAGTAGAGGGGAATGACCCCCAATTCCCCGCCGTGCAACTGCAGTGTATTAAAAGATAATTCTTAATTTCAAAATCAGGAAAAACTGCTACTAAAATTTTCACATTTTTCCTTCCAATCTATGTTTTCTATTTATAGAGGTATGTATTTTTATTTCTTTTTATTTTATGATAATGGAGTTAAACTATATTTACTTTGTAAATATGCCACTAAAAATTATATCTGCTCATAGATTTATACAGCTTGAATGGACTCTGTATTCTGCATTCCAAATTATGCTTGTGTAAATTTCTATTCTATTTAAAAAGAGATGTTTATCACACATTTTTCTAAACCTGACACTAAAAGGAAAATATAAAATTTAGTAAACAAAGAAGTAATTGTATCTAAGGAAAAGGATAGATTTGCAATTAGCATTTATAATTTCAATCTTTGCACTAAATAAAGCACCCAAGGAAAATTTTAATCAACAATTATTGACCAAATATTTCCTTTTGGAGTGAAAAAGTTTTCTACAGTTTTGCTTGAGGAGCTTCCCTTTGGGGGGATTTTTTGAGGGATTCCTAACAATGGGCCACTCCTAGCCCTGGGAGGTATCACTCCGGCGATAAGCAGTCCATTACCCCTATTTCTCTTCTTGCCGGATTTTGGAGTGCTGGAGTCTCATTCTGGAGGAGGTTTCTAGGTTCTTTCTGTCCTGGGTAAAGAACTGGTCAAGACAAGCACAAATGGTAGCAAAATTTTATGAAATATAGGAAGAGAAACAGGTTCTACAGAATGAGTTTGGGCCAAGTAAAATTAGAAGTGCACTTTACAGTGTGAAGGCAGCCACCACACAAGAAGGAACACAGTGGCGAAGACTCAGTGTGACTGCCTTTTTCATATCATTAGATCTATCCCTGCTGCGGAAACCTGCTTGACTTTCACAAGAAGACCACTCACAGAGCTTTGGGAACCGTTCTGCGCTTGTAGCCTGGGATTTTGTGATTGATGGGTCACACCTTCTACCCAGCCAGCTTTGCCATGCCCTAATCTCCTGCCTCACTTGGAACTCGGTGATGCCTGTTAGATCTGATAATGCCAGAGGGGATTCAGCACACACGTGATAAAGCTCCTGTTCTTTAGCGTTGTGTAAAGGCAGAGTTTCCATGAGACACTTCCCGACCTGGGTGGGAGCCAGGGTGTGCTCAGTGGAGATACACTTGCTCCACACTTATGCCTCTAAGTCTTGGGCAAGGCAACACCTGAGACATTTGTTAAAAGCACAGGGCTGGGGATAGAGCTCATGGCACGGTGCCTGCCTGAGTTTGATTCAAAAAAAAAAAAAAAAGAAAAAAAGGAAGAGGACCAAGGGAGGGATAAAGTAGGGGAGAAAAAGGGGAAAAAGTGAATTAAAGGCAGGTGTGGCGTTGTGCACCTGTAACTCCAGCACTCAGAAGGTTAAAGGCAGAAGCATTGCTATGAGTTCAAGGTCAGCCTGAACTACACAGTGACACCCTGAAAACAAACAAAAAACCAAAACAAGACAAAAGAAAGAAAGAGAAAGGGGTGGGGGAGTTAAGATGTGTTATGGACATGTACCCACTTCCCACAAGGGATATAAACAGTACTGCGCTCATGTACGAATAAAATAGCAAAAAAACCCCACAGATCTTTCCCAAAATCACTGGAACAGTTTCCACTAGACTGCCTATTAAAAGAAAATTTCTCTTCCTAGCAGGTCAAATAATATGGAAAATTCAGGTGTGGGGGAGAATAGCTATATGGATGTACTTTCCTCGAAGTTTTAAAGTCCAGAAAATTCTGTGGCGCTAAAGTTATAATGAATGCATTCATCTCTGCTGATTCAAAGAAGACATTAAGAAGCCCACTGCCTCTTATGGGCAGCTTTAACAACATGGATGATGGGATCTGTCGGCAGGATGAATTAACATTTTGTCTTCTGGGTTTGTTGTTTGTTGGGAGTTGTCAAAAAATAACAGAGAATGTAAATGAAATGGATTTCTCTCAGTTATGATAAACATATTGTTCTCTTCAATGAATGGTTTCCAGAGATTTCATGTACAGTTGGCACTCAATTCATCTCATGATATTCTATGCATTTGTACTTGAATTATGTTTTTAACAAGGCACATTGATTATCTAATTCCAGCTTATCTTGTATAAATTTATTTGCAGCAGTGATTTGAATTGTGTACTTTGTTTCACCATCTAAGTAATTAGTGACATTTATTATAAAATAACCCATTGCTTTCCAGCTCATCTGTGTCAAAATTCCTTAACAGCAAAAACAGTTTCTCCAGCAACACAGCTCTCTACCCGGAGTTCTGGAAGCAGTCACCCAGGACAAGGACGGCCAAGACAAAAGCAGGCAGCAGCCACCTGCTAGCGGAAGGGAAAGGTGCAGAAATCTTGCTGTCATGGGTCAATTAAGGGAGCCGGAAGCTCCGGCTAGACTGGACCAGCATGTGACGAAGAAGAACCCGGGAGCGCGTTCCTTCCTCCAGGTTCCCCAGTGGTAGCCTGGGAGCAGCTAAACTGGCAGTTGTCAGTCTTGCCCGGCTTGTCACTGTTTGCGTGGTTACCAACAACTCAGGAAGGCTTAGGAATCACTGGTTGCCACTTGCTCCTTTCTTCTTGTTGTGTTTGGGTTTTTATGACCTGTGGTAGGCTTACCCCTTTCTGCATTTTAGCCCTTATGTAGCATTTTTCCCATGCCAACCCTGTCAGTAATTCTGCAGAGCTGCATGTGAAACACTGATTATGCAAGTTCAACATCTATTCAGGTTTGCTCCTGTGTACCTTTAGGGGTGCACTTTACCTCTTAGGATGGAGAGAGAAGAACAAGGCTCACAGCACTGACTTCCCTTCTAGTGCAGAAGGCACAGGGCGGGAGCAGCCTCCCTGGGGCGACAGGCACCACACGGCTCCTGTAAGTGGACTTGAACTGCCGATTTGAGGCCACAGGGTTTAAACACTGAGAAACGCTGGCCTTCCTTCCTTTCATCAGTAAACTGACTCAGACCAAGCTGAGACTGCTTCCTTTGAGATAGAGCGCCTACTTTGAAACCCTGTAACAGTGTACTGAGCACAAGTTCATCGTATGCCCTTTGTTTCATTCGTAGATGTTTCTTTTGCTTTCATAAATTATAAAGCATCGTCCCAAGTTTGAGGAGGCTTAAACAGTCAAAACCTCAGCCTTTCCCCACAATTAGTTGATTTTTATTATTTTTTCTTTTATTTGTTGATCCAGTTAGCATAATAGCATGCATTGCTCCAGGAGTTATTTTATTTCATATGCCACCTTTACAGCCGATACTGGTCCTGTAACTATATGCTGGTAATGGTACAGTCTCTCATTAGTTTGAAACCATATACTAACAGCTTCAGAAGTCTCTTATTTTACTGAGTGTAAGATTGGAACCCTAATGTCTCATTGTGGTGGGTATCTACTCCGTCAAGAAAAGAGCAGTGAGGCAACTATTCTCTCAACTCAACAAAACCGTCCTGTGCTAACCGTCCTGTGCTAACTGTCCTGTGCTAACCATCCTGTGCTAACCGTCCTGTGCTAACATGCCTCCTGAGTCACTGCACTCAGGACCTCACCACAAGTATTGAATTACCTCGGTGTTGAGTGGGCCTCACACAAGTGACAAGGTGACCGTAACAAGGTGGGGTAGGAAGAGGTCAGGCGATGGTGACAGACTGAGGAGACGGCATGGACTACGGGGGCTGCTGCTGCAAATCCATTAGAGCGAGCTTGCCATGCTCTCCATCACAGTACCAATAAGCAAGTCTTACAGGAGGGAGTCACGGGGGTGGAAGGAATCAAGAAAGGGAGGGGGAGCGAAGGAACTGGATGCTCAAAGCAGAGAATGCAGAGGACAGTAGGAAAATCACCTGGATCTCCACAAGCAAAGGGTTGCCAGGTTATGTCTGTTCCTCTCCAGATGAAAAACTCCTTTCAGCCTTAGTTTAGAAGACTTGTTATTGACTGTGTCATTTATTTTAGTACACAAGGCATATTACTAATTTTCTAGTTGTGATGGTTTGGATAGATGCCCCCCAAAAACTCATGTCTAAGGCTTGGCCTCAGGTCTGTGGTGCTCTAGGAGGTAACCAAGGTAACCAAGCCTTAAAGGGGTAGGGCCTGGTGGAGGGCCATGGCCTCAAAAGGAGATTGAGAATCCAGCTCCTCCCTTCTTGCTTCTTGTCATCATGAGGTGAGCAGGTTATTCATCCACCATGTTATTTTGCCTAAACATGGACCCCAAGCAACAGAGTGATTGTCCATGGAGTGTAACCTCTGAAACTATTATCCCAAGCATCTTTTCATCTTTTTAAGTTGTCTGACTCTGGTATTTTTCTATAGTAACATAAAACTAACATATTCGTTATGTCATTCCTTTTATATACCTATTAGAGTACTTTTGGAAAAAGCAACTTTATACCATTAACTAGTTTTCTTCAGTTACTATAAAACCCTTTTAAAAGGGAAAAGATGAACAGCTTAGAATTACCATGCTTTCAAGCTACTTAGGCTGAAAACTTTGTACTTTCTTGATTTTGTAAATAAATACATCACCAGAGTGAGTATCATCACTTCTAGTAAGGCAGCCACATCTAAACTGACTTAGGGACTCATGTCTCCAGAGTCAAAGATTTTGTATTCTGTGAATACAACCCACAGAAACTTGGGCCTTTTCCTGAATATGTCTTAGGTTTTGAGTCATTGCCAGATGTATTAAATTATTTACTGCATTTCATAGAGAGACTATAATTATGAATTTGACAAAGGCTTATACAAGAGAGAAATAAACAGAGAGGGTTTGAAAGTACTCATTTCCTTACAGTGAGCAGCCTCATGCTCTCAATATACTTATTCAGAGGAGCTCCCAGCTTCTGCAAAACTCAGCAGGTCTTGTTACCCAGTTGGATACTTTCTAAGGTCCAACATTGAATGCTACAGATTTGGGGAGTAGTAGGTTATCATTTCTCCCTCTGTGTGTAAATGTTCTCCTAAACTGTTCGGGGGCCATAGGTGGAGCTTTTCGGAGGTGGCTGGACCTGGAGTGTGTGAACAGAGATTAAGGGTGTGTGATAACTGGGTGGGTTTAGCACCGTTCTGGGTGTGGATAATGGAAGGCCCGGATGGCCGTGGGTGGCACTGACCAATAGCCTTGTAGCCTGGATGGAATATCAAGTGTGGAAGGAAGGAAGAAAGGCAGCTAGTTATTGCTGCTACCTCCTGCCTGTGGTGGTGTGGATGGTTTCCCCTCAGTGATATCCCTCTACCATGCTGCTCTGCCTTGAAATCAGATGATTATGAACTAAAACCTCTACAAACTGTGAGCCAAATAACCCTTTCCTCCTTTAACCTGTGGGGGTGGGATATTTTGTCTCAGCAATGAAAAAAAAGTAACTAAAACACACAGGGACTAATTTTTTTGTCTTTTAAAAACAGGGCCTCACTATGCAATTCAGGCTGGCCTTAAGCTTACTTTGCAACCCAGGCTTTTCTTGAACTCACAATGATCCTCCTGTCTCAGCCTTCTGAGTACTGGGATTGTAGATGTGCATCACTACTCCTGGTTTCAAACCAACATTTATTTAAGCTTTTCTTGATCTTTCATAGTTTAAACCACTACTATAATGAGTTAATGACTAAAGTCAGAGCTGCCGATACATTCTGTTATGTTTTATAAGCATTAAAACAGAGATGATGATGGGTGGGAAATGCTTTAAGATTTGTTATTCAAAGCATAATAAATTCATTGGACTGGATGCTAGTTATCCAATAATGGTGATGATGATAATAATAGTTCATAAACAGCCCTTCCTCTGCCAAATGTTGTGACACATTTTTCATGTGTTGTACTTCATTTACTAACCACAGTGATTTTATGAACTGACAAAACTCAGATACAGAGAGGCTGAGGAACTGCTCAAGGTCACACAACATAAATCACATGCTGTGACTTGAAACTTGGGCGTTCTGGTCTGAAATCTGAATGACTGATGCATTACATTGTGCTACTTCCCATTTCAAATCGTACTGTGGGTAAATAAGGAATCCTGTGAATATATTCATAATCTGTTAGTAAAAGAGCAAAGCAGTCTACCACCCAGTTTTATATCAACTTTACTGGATCCACACACACACAAACATATGTATCTCAAGCATGATATGATTTTTGTGCATGTATTTGCAATGTATACACAAATGTCTTAGTTACTTTATACTTGTCTCTGAGACAAAATATCTGATGCCTAAAGTTGGGAAAGGAAAGGTTTATTTCTTATAGTTTTTGGAGGTTTTAGTCTATATTTAGTTGGCTCTAAGGAAGGGTAGCATGGCGGGGCCAAGGTTTATGGTGGCCATAAACAGCAAGGGAGAAACCCGCAAGAGAAAGACACATCTTCTTCCTGCCATTACATCACATCCTGGCTCCACCCCTAGGTGGGTGTAGCACTCACACCCCCAATCCAAGTACTAGACAATGAACCAATCACAAATGCATAATGCAAAGGCATGAGGCCTGGGGGCCACTGACATAAAACATGACTACAAATAAGTGGAAACAGCACCAGAAAAATTGGAAGACTACATTATTATATATCAGAAATTTAAGAGAATTAGTCATGGTGATGAGAATAGTTTTTTCCTCTGGAATGTTCCACCCACGTTGGTGAGAGTGAATCTCTGCGCAGTCTGCTGACTCAATGCTAATATCGTCCCAAAGCCTGTCTGAATGCTGACCACTTCAACGCTGACCACCCTACTCTATTTCAGCAGAATTTCTTGTCTCCTTTAATAAACACCCTCCTAACAGCTCTCAGCACTGTTTTCCTTATCTCACTCAATCTCACTGAACAGAGCAGCGGCTAAGCAGAAGCCAAGGCCAGCCCACGGCCCGTCAGCCTTCCTCGGAGTCCCCAGGTACTGGGTGTGCCTGGCAGCCACCTTCGGTGCCCCACTCCTCGGGTCTCATCCCCTGCCATTCTTCCCTTCTTTATTACTGCTCCGGATACCTGGCTCTTCCTGCACCTCTCCCCCAGGCCAGAGAACATTCTCATCAGGGTTCTTGCCCTTGTCATTATTTGGATTCCAGATCTCTTTCTCCCTTGTGGACTTGTTCCATCATTTCCTTCAGTTCTTCAGTTAATTACTCCCCGAGTGTGATAGTTAACTGACTGTGTCAACTCCAGTAAGAAACATGCAACTAGGTTGGCTCACATAGTTCTGGGTGTGGAAGACCCCGCCTCCTGCCCAGAATGGTATGAAAGGCGACCATGCAGCAAGGTGCACCTGTTTCTCTGGTGGAGCTCCTGTCTCCGCCTTCACCATGGACCTCGTATCCTGGCCTCCTCACAGATGCTCCGGCCTCCTGACCGGTCTCGGAGCCCCACACCTTCGACAGGACCCTCAAATCCCAGCACACAGACAAACCCTTACAGCCCTCCACACCCTGCTCTGGGGGCAGCCACGTGAGCCAGTTTCATCAGTTCTTACGTGTTTGTATCTCTTGTGTAAGATCTGTTTCTTTAGTAATCACTGACTGGTCTCCGTAATCAACGCTGTCTTCCCTAACAAGTCCCGGTTCTTTTGAGACACCTCCCCCTCAAACACTACTGTTTCTCATCTTCCTACCCTGATTTTCCTTTCCTTCTGAGCACTAATTACAATCGACTAGATTCTATCTTTATTAGTTTCTCTAATATCTTTTCTAGTACCTGAATGTTATTTAAGCTCCATGAAGGCACTTCCCTCCCATAGTGTTACTGCTATATTTTAGAACCTGGTAAGTTTTCTTGCCCAGATGTAAACATATAGAGAATCTAACATACAGTAGAAAATTGTTTTATTATTTTTAAACCCAAATATACAGAATAATGTTACACAAAAATACCTTATTGTATAACTCAAATATGGAAACTAACATGAAGAATCAATCTACTTGGTTATTTTAAAAGATTTTTTAACTATAACTATCAATGGACATCTTAAAAATTCCATGCATTCTGTCATATTATTGGTAATATTAAATCTAGAAACCTTATTTCTCCAGTATGAGTATGAAATGAATTCCAGTGACTGGACTAAAAGTTCCATGAGTTGATTGGAAAATCAGGTAGCATGTTCAGACAAAATGATGCCTCCATCTCTGACCCACAACTGCTCTTATTATTACTGTCCAATCATAGGTGCCTGAAACAGCAAGAAAGGTGTGTTTTTGAAGAGTCAGAATCAGCAAATTCTGCTTTACATGTGGTGAAGGCACATGTGTGAAGTAGAAATAATTATCCTGGGTGCAGCTCTGAAGGACGACCAGATAGTGGGATGATCTTACAGAGATTCCTACTCTCAGCCCCAATTTGTCTTATTCCTTATAAAAAATTAGATCTCCTGTTTCAAACTCTCTCCATATCAAAAGCTAATAAATTTTGGGCATAGGAATTGTTTACATGAGAAAACACCTTTTTATCATGACTTGGCATGGGTACCGTGTAACTCCCAGCTGAACTGAGTCCGCGTGGTGCTGGGTGTGGAGGGCCCCCTGGGGATCAGTGCCACCAGCATAAAA
>PVJX010019488.1:0-14997 GCA_004027295.1 Dolichotis patagonum | reverse complement strand
TGTGGGCCTCCAACTGGACTCAAGCAGGACATTGCCGTGGGATCCAGGCTCTCAGCTGGATTCTTTGCATCTCTAGTGCATGGACGGATTTATAATCCTCTAAGTTATGTGTCCTGTATTAAATCGTTCCCCTTGTAAACCCTGACTACAACACTTTGTTCCATATATCTATATCTATATCTATCTATATATATATATATATCTATATCTACACACACTATTTTATAACAGGGATTATCCTCTCTGATTTTTATATTTTAGATAAGACAGTCAGCATATATTCTTTTATTGAATTTTCTATTAATATGTACTTGGAGGATAACTGGGTAGATGACAAAATAAATTCTAGGTAGCGGTTCTGACAAAGAAGATCAATGTTCAATATTACAAATTGCGTAAGAATCCGTAGGTTAAGTACTGCTCCTCAATTCTCTCACCTTCTGTGTGTCTACCACTGGGCATTTTGATTCTTGGAGATAAGACTTCTGACAAGAAATGACTTTGGTGATAGTTTTTGATTGTTATTTTAATAAAGTATGAGACATGCTAAATAAAATACTAAGCTTTTAATATTAATGTGTTTCAAATTTGGAAACTTATTAATAACAAAAAGATTATACAGGCTATACTGTGTTCTTGGTTATCAATATGTCTAAATTTTGTAACTCCATGTAAAAGTTGATGACCTAACGTGAAAACATGGAACAATTTTGGGTTAGGGTTAGCCTCCTTGGCAATCAGTTTCTTTATTTATAAAATGAAGGAGAATCCACATTGTTTAGAATAACTGTGAGTACAGAATCAGCGTGATCTTAAGAAGAGCTTATCAGAACCTGAACTCTATCTGGATTTGAAGTGCCTACCACAAAAGAAATGTGCGCTGTCCATTTGCATCGTCTGTCTCAACACTAACACTGAACGCTGGAGGTGGAAAGGCTGACAGCGTCCCTTGGAAGGCACAGGACTTCTCGTTTGACTTTCTGGTCCTGAAGCACATGCAGAAAAGGACAGTAATGCTGCAAGTAGATTTATGAGGATGAGTATTGCTTGGAAGGGCAGGGAGACAAATGAAAAGGTATCAGTCAAACGATTTGAAGGAAAATGATCTTTAGGCGATTTGGAAGGCTGAATAAATAAATGCCCTTTAGTCTGGGAGATGCCAGTGGAGCTGAACTCATAATAGGAGCTGTCCTCAGGGTCTAGCCCAGCAGCTGTGCGTACGAAGTGGGTCAGTCTTCCGGTCTGTCAGGAACTGGATCATGGGGACAGAATGACTTGCACAGCTACTCCTGCCAGTTCCTGGTTTCTTTTATTTTTAAATATACATGTAATTATTTAAGATGTATTAAGGAATAACAAACCTTTTACGAAGACTGATGTCATTATTTGTTTTCCTGCTAAGAACTAATTAGTGTGAGAAACTTTTTGTTAACACTTAGAGGCAAATCAGATGAGAAGACAGCCTCACTGTTCCCAGTGATGTCAGTCATAGATAAAGCACCGCTGTTAAGTCTTATGCCAGAGTAGGACAATGCTTTCCACTTTTCAGCTAAGACTGATAAAGACCAAGTCCTTCACACAAGAAGAAAGATGCTTGTTGACGCTGATGATTTGGATTCTCATAAGAACGATCTAAATTTTCAGAGATATTATGCACATGGCAATGATATAGCTTGCCATAGGAAACAAATTACAAACATTGATAACTTTTAACTTTATTGATAGCTATTTAAAGCTAATTAGCCTAATCTAATATTCGTGAGAAGAAAATGCAACTAACATCACCTGGACTATGATTTTGCTTTGGCTTAAGCCAATTTTCATAATATTAAAGTCTAGGAGACAGAAAAGTGAAAAGAGCACTTACTCTTTTAAAATGGCACTGATCTCACCCATGAGGATGTAACCCCATGACCCACAGACCTCTTAGAGTCCTACATCTTAATACTATTAAATGGCAACTGTTGTAGTTAGGGGTTGTAAGGAGAACAGTGAGAATCAGGACACAGAATTTATAATATTGTTTTATGGTGGTCACCCAGAGTTAACACAAGAAAGTGCAGGAAATCTGTCCACAACACTAAAGACATAGAATATTCAGCCAGGGGCCTGAATCTCATAGCAATGTCCTGTGTAAGTCCAGATGAAGACTTAGAGCCCATGACAGTGCCTTCCACGAGTCAAATTGGAGGTTTAGAGCCCACAAAAGGGACTCACACCAGTCCATTTTATGGATCTGTGCTGGGAAGGCCCAAAGGTCAGTGGTGGAAGCCAGAAAGTCTATGCCAGTGGGGCGAAGGAGCAGTGCTGGTAGGTTGAGCATTCTACACTGGAGCCGAGAAGTCATGCTCATAATAAAGACCAGGGCTGTCCTGAAAAGCACCACAGCCATCCTCAGCAACACGGAGGTCCTGAGCTCCTCTGATGATAAACACAGCCCAGTGCATGTCAGGAAGTCAGCATGATGAGTTTGTCCTGGAGATTAAGTGGCACAGGGCTTTCCCTCCAGGGCCAGGAAGCGATGCTTGATGTAAGGACCAGAGCTCCTCCAGGAGAACCAACGGATCAAACAACAACACTTAGTGAAACTCACAACACCTGGCTTCTCCTTCTCCATGTCTCTATTTACACTGGCCAACTTTCCTCAGGTGGACCATCTACACTCGGCACCATGGTGATTTAATTCTGCTGGTGTTAAATTGACCACCAGTTTTTAATCTATAACAGCAACTAACATTCAATTGAAGTTTTTGAGGAAACAAACGTAAATTATGCTAAGCTCCTAATCTTTTCTCTATTTTTTTGTCACAAAGACTGACACCATCCCTAATGAGAAAAGGACAACTTCGATGTTCTGCAAAAATTTAAGCAGCAAAACATCTACTGAAATGAAGTGCTATCTTTGTAATCCCTGGCTTTTTACTTCCATTTTCTTTTTTCTGTTTCCACATTGTGCTAGTCAACATTCTACTCCTGCAACACACACTTAAGAGAAATACATTTAAGAAGAGGAAATGTGTCAAAATTCTGGACATTTCGGTCAATTGATCCCATCTCTTTGGGCCTGTAGTGAGGCAGTACACCGTGGCAAGAGCACATGATAGCAAAGCAGCAGTGATAAAAACAGCATGGTGCAGGCAGAAAAGCAGACATGGATCAATGGAACAGAACAGAGGAAGCAGAAGCACCCCGGACAAGTCGGCTATTTGATATTTGAAAAAGGGCCCAAGGGCATACGTCCAAAGAAAACCTAGTCAACAAGTGGTTCTGGGAAAACTGGGTGTCTGTTTACAGAAGACTGAAGCTGAACCCATCTTTCACCATGTGGAACTAAAATCAAGGTGGATGAAAGATCTAAACACTACAACAGAAACGCTGGACCCGCTTGAAGATAAAATAGGTAAAATACCTGAAGTCATAACTGTAGGAAAGGATTTTCTAAAAAAAACTGCAATTACACAAGAAATAACAGCAAGAATCAACAAACTGGATTACATCAAATTGAAAAGCTTTTAGATAGCAGAGGAATCAGTTAGCAGAATGAGAAGACAGCCTACAGAATGGGAAAAAAGTTTTGCAGCTATTCCTCAGACAGAAGGTTACTATCTAGATTATGTCAAGAACTCAAAAGTATTAGATTTGCTAAAATAAATGACCCAAGCAAGACATGGGCAAGTGAAATGAACAGACCCTTCTCAGAAGAAATACAAATTGCCCCCAAACATATGAATACGTGTTCAACATTTTGGGCCATCAGACAAATGCAAATTAAAACTAAGCTAAGATTGCATATTATATCAGAAAATATGGGAATCATCAAGAAAAAAAACAACTAATGCTGGTGAACCTGTGGTGGAAAAGGAACCCTCCTATGTTGCTGTTGGGAATGTGAAGAAGTACAGACATTTGTGAAACCAGTGTGGAGATTTCTCAAAAAACTAAAATTAGAAATCCCATATGACCCAGCCATGTCCCTTCCTTATCTTCCCCAAAGAGATAGAGATATAGCGATATACGTATGCCAAGGTTCACAGCAGCAATATTCATAATAACTAAATTGTGAAGGCAACCTGTCTGTCACTGGGACTCCCTCCCAGTGACAGACAGTGGGTGAGGAAAATGTGTCTATGCAGCTACACCCAACGTTAAAGGAGGAAAGGTTTTTGGCTCGTGGCTCATAGAGGATTCAGTCCATAGGGGGCTGGCTGCAAGGCAGAGTGGCACAGCAGAGGAGAGTCTGTCCATGACAGGGCCAGCAGATGGCATCAAGGGGTGGCAGCAAGCAGCACCAGCGAACCTCTCTTTGCCTTCACTACATCCAGGCTAAAACCTTTATGGTGGGGCCTTCATACCCAGGTGGGCCCTTCCATTATCCACCCCTAGAACCATGCTAAGCCAATCAGGAGACTAACTTAGCACCACATGCCCTTAACCCCAGAGCCACACACCCTCAATCCAGCCACCTCCAAACAGCCCCGTCTATCATCATATGAGACGGGGGCGGGGGGACCCAGATCCAAGCCACGACAGTGTCAGAGGACAAACAACTGCAGTACTTGCTGCCCAAGGAAAAAAGTCTCCAGTGCTTCAGAAACATTCCAGCCTTCCTTAAATACAGCAAGTAGGTGATGAGGCAAAGTATTAGCTCTCAGTAAAAGGAACAATTACTCAACAGACCTAAATAAGGGTAACCATACGGCATTAGGTTGGGAAGAGGAAAAGGGAAACAAAAATCGTTTTGCATTTCAAATCAGTTTAAGGGATTTTATTCAACTCTAAAAATTACAATCAGGAGAATATAAAAACAGCAGCCCTAGGGCTGGTGATATAGCTCAGCAGTGCAGCACCTGCCTGGTAAGCACAAGGTCCTGAGTTCAATTTCTGGCAGAAAAATAAATAAATACCAGCAGCTCTACAATTCTTGAAACAAGTCATTTTTCAATAAGGCATCAATATACATGACACATCTACTAGACAAACACACCTATCGCATTTATATTGATAATACAGAGCTCTAGAGGAGAGTGTAGATACTGAGCCGGGCTTGTCCTATAATAAGGTAACAGGCCACAGTGTTCTCTTCAGAAGCTGCAGGAGTCCATGAATAACAACGCAGATATGTGAACAAGCTGGTTCTCGATTCATCTGGGAACAGTTGTTACTTGCTTGGTTTCAATAACTTCCATTATTTAGTGATTCCATTTTAAGTTAATTTCCTAATAACGTATAATTATAGATCCATTTCAATGAAAACATACAGTATCTATAAAGCCATACAAACATCTCTGTGTGAATATATATTATAATATTAATTTTTAAATGTACTTTGTAAGTATCTAAACCATTTGTAGGAAAGAAAAACTTCCTGTGGTTTTACTAAAAATCTATATCAGAATTCCCAAATTAGTGGAACAAAATATGAAAAAGTACTTGAAACCATAAGTTATATTTAGGTATTTGTCAAGAGGCCAAATTCCATGAGTTTTGTATATCTGACCCTTGGGCATTTTCCCACATAATCAACCCTTTAACCCAGACTTGCAGTAAAGGGAATAACAGTATTTTTTCCCTTCTTTGTTTAACTTGGCTTAACTTTCCATAGAAACTCGTCTTTCCCACAGCCTAATTCCAAACAAATTGTGATGTTAACAATGCCCTTACTGTGGTTAGTGCGATCATTTTGCAAGTTAACTTGATGAAAGTCCAATAATTAGACATCATTTCCTTTTAAGGTGAGAAAGTCATTAGGAATTTCAACCCCAAATGGACTTGTGTTCTTTTTTCGTGTGAGTTTCCCTCCCTCTGCCCTTGAACAGAAATTCTCAGTCATGAGGAAATGATAACAACAACAACAGCAACAATAGTATACATGTATATGTATGAAAATAATATAAAGGAATCTAGAAAAATACACTTTTTCCTGCGTTTCCTGTGTGTTACCAACCAGTGAACCAATGCTAGGGAATGGCCACGGGCAAACTCTTGAAATTGTGAATTTTTAGGATAAATTTGAATGGGTCAGATACTTTAGTTTTGGGGGATTTTTTTTGTAGTCTCAGAAACATAGAGATTTAAAGAAAAATGTATTTATTCTTAAATTAGGAAAAAAATAAGAAATTTACTTGCAATACTCAAGTAGAAATTAGGTAATTGATGGAGATGGAAGAGGGAGGCAGCCCGGGCCCCGCTGACAGAGCGGGACAGGGTACATCGGGGGTCACAGTCACTTCCGCCTCACCCCAGAGTCACTGCCCACATCACAGGGTGACAGGTTCCCAGACTCTGGGCCCGGGTTTTCCACACTGTGGTCGGTGGATGCTCAAACGCGTTTCCTGGCGCATTTGAGGTCTGGCTCCTCCAGAAGACGCTCCAGCAGGGGACCAGGCGGGAGAGAGAGGGTGACGGTCAAAGCTGTGGAAGGAGGAAATGTAAACTGGATCTGCAAAGGCAAGATTCATGGCGATGGGTTGACTGGGTGCTGGGGTTTGGAAATGGTTCAGCTGTGTCCCCCAAAGGAACCTATGCTCAGAGCTCGGTCCCAAGCTCCACCACAGTCGACCGGTGAGAGGTGTGGCCTGGGGAAGGTCTCACAGGACAGAGTGAGTTCCTGCGGGAGGGAGTTGTTAGAGAAGAGCAAGCTGGACACCAAAGATGTGATACCAATGACCACACAAGACCCAGCCAGGAAACCATCACCAGTGCTGAACCATATCTGCTGCCCAATCTGGAACTTTCAGCCAGCAAAACTGTGAGCTAAATTCACCTCTTCAGTTTATAAAAGAGTCAACATCAAGCATTTTGTTACAGCAACACAAAATGGACTAAGATGATGAGCCATCTATGAATATTGTGCAAAAGGCGAAAATAAAGAATAAAACAATTGTGCAGCCTCACAGTGCTCTTCCATGGTCTTCATTAAGCCACATTGTCTATGAACCCATTACTTGTCAGTGGAGGAAGAGCACGTGTTCCTGAAGGAGGTCAAAGGTTGTCCTTCCTGTGAACTGCTCACCACACTTGACAGGAAGTGGGAGGAGAACAAGTGAGCCCTGACTCAGAAAGTTTGGGTTTCAGTTCCCAGCTTAGCCAGATAGCAGCCAAGTGCCCTTGGAAATCCCCTTAATTGGCTGTGTCTTAGTTCTCTGTCTCCTCCAGGCCCTGCACGCCTCCGTTCAACACTGAGTGAAGTTTATGGCAGAGCTGCATAATGTAAATGGGAGGCTGCAAAGTGCGCTTCAAATGCAAGTTCGTGTCGTAATGCTCACTTTCGTGGGGGGGAATTCCTAAATCTATTCTGAGATATCATAAAACATGGGGAAGGTAAGTGTCCTTTGCCAAACCTCATAAAAGCAAAATTGACAAGTTTCTGTTATGACTCATTCTTCCTCTGAAAACCAACCATCAGATGAGGAAGGGTCAACTTATTTTAATTAAAATAAGACAAGACTTTCCCGTCAGACTTTCTTGAGTGAGTGTGACCTTCTTTAGCTTCTCATCTTTGAGGCATATGTTAATCTTGCAGGAATGAGGCTCTAATCTAATTCTAATCCTAAACCTACTCCTAATCTTTGCGTTTCCCCCATCAGGCAGATACATTTGTATAATGTAAAACACTTAAATTTTCCTGTTACGACCACCAAAGGCATCTTTGTTGAGATGGTCTTAGTACTAACTAGAGTGTGAATATCTTTATGCTTATTTAAAGAATAAACCCCGGAAGTCTGGTCTGGAGATGACATTCTAGCAGATGATATTTGGTCTGGAGATGACATTTCACAGCTCACAGTGCTGTGAAAATTTGTTTTCCACCACTTTGACTTTCAAACTGTAATCATGATTTTGTTTTCAATAATTTTCAGCTATTGGAAGGACAGCTAATCTTTACTGTCATATTTTATGTATTTGATTTTTTTATGGACTCTAGTTTTTTTTTAAATCCCTAATACCCACTACCCAAGCAGTCTGTAAGAAACACTGGACTCTTGCTTATATGCCAGGTACTTTTAAACCCCCTTTAAAAATTAAAACTTACACTTTTTGTTGACTATAGTTTCTTTTGTTTGATTTTCACAGTCAGAAAATGTTCCAAATATGAAAATATTACACAGAGCTTTGGGTGCCCCACAGTACTAGGTGTGATATAAACAAAACCTTTACTGCACAGTTAACCAAATTTCTTTAGATGTTCGGAGAACTAAAACACACTTCATTTCAGGTGTCAGCTACAGTCTCAGGAAGCGAGAAAGGCCGTCGCTCTGCGCGCAGCTCCAAGCAGCCCATCGGACGCTCTTTCAGTGAGTCCTCGGGAGCTTCGTGAACACGGCGCCGCAACTTGTCACTTGTCACCAGCTGGTTTCCATGGACCGTGACCCTATTTGCCGCTCGGGGGGAGCAGTATCCAACGTCTCTCACCTCACTTAGCGCAGCAGACGCACCTTCGCATGAACTTCGTCTTTGCATGTAGAATAACGTCCCTAACTTAATTTGTAGAAGATGTTGACCACGTGGCAACCGTCTGCTCTCTACATGTCTCGGCCTCATTTACAGCAATGACCGGCCACCGAATCGCTGGCCCTCTGTCGTGCCCAGCGCCCAGCTGCGGGGATGTGCTTGGCAGTTACAAACCGCCAAATTGTCACTCGGTGATTATCTCTGCACTCCTTTCAAACAAACCGTTGGTTCTGGAAGGTAAAGATATCTCAAGTTCTAAGTCCCATGCAACTTCGTTTTACCGTTTCCATGACTACGGTCCGTTTTCCCTATTCCTGCTAGTCCTCTCATGAGGGTTTGTAAAGCAGTACCCCACGGCCCTTCCTCGCGCACTGATGTGCAGTGACCCCGCTTTTCCCGGAATACATCCTTGGTTCTCCCTGAACCGCATCCCCCTTTGCACTCTCCTAGACTCTTGTGAGGGAGCCGCGCTCACAGCCTCGGGAAGGCAGGGCGCACAGGTGCGCTGGGGAGCAGGGCTGGCCCTGCGCGGTGCCCCGCGGACCTCAGGACCCGGGCGGGCGTGGCCAGGGGAGCGCGCGGGCGCCCAGCAGCTGCCTCGGCGTCCCGCGGGCCATCTGCCGGCTCCGGTGCTGGCCATCCGCTGGCCGGCAGACGCGCGGCCCTGCCCCTCGCTGGGCAGCTTCACTGGGACGCGGCTCCTCAGAAAAACGCATTCGTGTCTGGGCCGATGGCGCTGTAACGTGCAGTCTTGAAAGTCACTTTCTATGAATACACACCTGACATTACTGACCCTGGAAACGTTTTGTATTAGCGTATAGTGGATCTCTTCCTAGAGGCCACGTTTCAAACTTACTTTGAATTAACCAGTAAGTCTCTACTATGAGAAGTCTTACGGCTATTTACTTTTAAAAACCTATGTATAAAATATCAGTTTATGAAAACATATTTTACAGAGCACTTGTTGATCTATTTGACTTTTTTCTTGAGATGATATCTTCCTATGTGGTCTAAGTTTCCCCTGAACTCACTAAATTGCCCAGGCTGGTCTGTAACTCAGAACTCCCCTGCCTCAGTCTCCTGAATGTGGGATCATAGATGTGTGACCCTGCAACCACTACAGTCACTACAGCTGATGAAGCTAATGGAACAAGTCAGTCTGTTACTCACAACTAAACAGCATTAAACAGGAAAAACTTTACATATTCTACCGTAGAAAATATTCTACTGCCCCAGAAAGGCTTCTTGGGCTGGATCATGGCACTTTGAGTCTCTCTTAAAAGCCCCGCATCGCACACAAGAGTTAAAATGACTCAGACTGCAGTCGTGTAGGCTTCACGAGCACCTGAGAGTTTGAGAGCTCTGATCCACGTGGTTCAGGCCTATTTCATAGAAAAGCTTACATTCGGGGCCGGGGATTTAGCTCAGTGGTTTAAGCACCTGCCTGGCAAGCACGAGGTCGTCAGTTTGATCCCCGGTACCAAAAAAAAACAAGAAAGAAAAGCTTACATTTCCCTCGTAGAACTAGAAACCAAAGACCTCCATGAAAACTACATAAAATATTGTTAAGATTTTATTGCATAGCAATAAACTGGTAAAGTATCAGTACATAGTACTGATACTGGTAAACATAGTAAAACTGGTAAAGTATCAGTACATAGTAATAGCTTAAACAAAAAATTAAAATTTCAGTGAAAAGCTTTAATATATTCACTGATGAATACAGGAGTCATAATAAGTTGATTTTCTCTCAATAGTCTCATCAGTGAAATTTAGAATGAGCCCAGAACAGTCCAGAGTCCAACCAATAAATCAGTTGTGAGTAACTTGGTATCAGCATGCCGCGTGGTACCCTGGGGAGATCTTAGAACCCCTTGTACAACAGGAGGTTAAACTGCTTAGCACGTGGGCAGCATCTGTGACACATACCCCTGGGCTTGTGCAGCTTGTGACCTGCTCTGTGATACGTAGCAGCTCTGCTTGCCTGTAAGTGCGTGGCATTACTATTTCATCAGAAGTTTCAATGAAAGAAATGAGGTAATATGACAATGATTCTATTCTCACTTTGATATCAAGATTATTCCTACATTAGAGTGTCCCAAAGAATTTGCTAGGAAATTTTCTTTGCTTTGCACAATAATCGTATTAAATGAGGCTGAAGTTCTAAATTTATTGAGGTCAATAGTGAAATGTGTTCAGACCATCACTAATTTCAGTAAAATACTCAAGTACTCCCATGTACAAGATTTGCTTAAAAGAAATCAGAATGGATTAAAAAAACATCCCTGGAGCAATGTCCCGCTCATGGTCTCTTCCATGGGTTTTCCTGATGTTGAATAGAGCAATGAAGGCCTTGCAGTGCTACTAGGTCTCCATCTAAGCTCGTGGTCTCTTTTCGGTACCACTGTCGTTCGCAGAGGGAGAGCCATGGCCATGGCTCCCTGTGGCACGCGACTTTCTGCAGGCTGGGGCAGAGACGAGAGAACAGCTTTGTCCTGAAGAACGATTGAACTTCGAAATATGAATGAGCCAAACGAAATTCATTCTTCTGTAGGAGAATGGGAAAGTGGACACAAACAAAACAAAACACAATCAACCGCACGAAAACCCTTTGATACCAGAGACACAGCAGAGGTTATGGCATATGCATGTTTCTGGTCCAAGTGTCCCCCGTGGCCACCTACCAATGACTACAAGGTGAGACCACCTGCTGCTTACCTAGGACCATGCCTAAAGCGTGTGAATTCATCCTGAATGTTCCAGCTGCTGAGTGCTGACTGAGCTTTATTCACTGGTCCGTTCAGTAACTCCCACTGACTGCTAATAAAGCACGGGCCTTTCCGTAAGAACTCTGCTGAGCAGTGCAGAGGGTGGTAAACCAATGCGATGTAGCTCTGTCCCGTAGAGGAAGTGTCCAGCCTCAGACAATGCTGGTCTTTCTCGCTTCCTCCCTGGGAGTCCTCCAGCTATGCCCACATCCTCCCAGTCCTCCTAGTCCTTCCAGTCCTTCCAGCATGCCCGCTGCCATCCGCGGCACCCGTGTCCCCGCCGTAACCTTGGTCAGGGATATCCTGCTTGTCAGGACACCCCTGGGTCCTCACTCACAGGACACCGCTCAGCTTCTCTCCACTCTCTCTGGCCTCTCCCTGGCCACACAACTGCCTCCCAGCTGCAGAAACGAGCCAGCTGTGCCTTCGAAGGCTCCTGCTTCTCTACACTTTCCCTTCCTAACGCTTTCAGCTTGTGTTTGTCCTACGCTTAGCTATTATTTCCCTTCCCGCTAACTATGGATCAGTGGCCAAACCGTTAAACTGTTTTTCTCACCATTGTGTTTCTACCACCTGGCAAAGAATCCATCATGTATTGGTCTTCAAAATATAATTGATGAATAAATGAATGAATAGCCCCTTATTCTTACTGCAGCTGGATTGAGGAAAAAAGGAGAAAAATTTTCAAAACTTTATTGTCACGTTTTCGTAGACATTCTCCAGCTAATTCTGCTCGTTGGTGGGAAACGTGACTTAACCGACTTTTCTTGTAGTGCTGGCAATTGAAGCCCACATGCAGGGCAGACACAGTACTGCCAGGCTATATCCCTGGCCTTGTGATTAGTTTTTAAAGTGAATTTGAAAACTCTCGGAATAATTTTAAATTTATGTATAGCAGAGAGTTCTTGTATGTCCCATATCAGGTTTCCTCTATTCTTTGCCTTGTTTTTTCTTCTTTTTTGACTTAACATCTTTTTTGATTAACATTTTATATTAGTAAAGTAAAACTTTCACAACTAATGACCAAAACCTGACATAGTCCTATTACTAAGGTCATGTTTTATTAGAATTCTCCTTTGCTTCAGTATTGGGTATAAAACCCAGGGCCTCCACACAGAGCTACATCCCCTGGAGTTTTTTAAAATTTATTTTCAGTTTTGAGGCAGGGTCTCAGTAAGTCACTAGGCTGCCCAGGCTGGGCTCGCCTGTGCAATCCTCCCGCCTCAGCCTCTCAGCGAGCTGGCATGACAGCTGTTCTCCACGGTGCCCGGACGGTTCCCTCGCCCGTCAGCCTGGTGCCCTCCGTCTGGCCCGGGAGCACCTCGCTTCTCTCGTCTTTCTGTCAAACTCCGCAGGCCGCTCTTGGCTCTGCCAGGCTCCACTGTTGCTGCCTCTTCAGGGTTTAGAATTCGCCGGGTGTCTTGCAGATTGCTGCACGACTTGCTTTCCCTGAGGTTTTTCCGGCTCTTGGACTGGAGTGTCTCCTTCTGAGTAGGAAGCCGGGAAGGCGCGGTCAGCCTGGCTGCTCGGCTGAGGTGAGGTTTGTCAGAGTCCTGCTCGCACGGCCTCGCCGTGCTCCCGATCATCCCCTTAGGAAGGACGTGCTGCTGCCCACATGAGAAGCCCGGCTTTCCTCCACCTCTTCCCAGGGAGGACCTAGCTCAGCTGTTTGGGAGGACGTCTGTCTGCTCTCACGCACATACTCCGTGTTCCGTAAATTATTGAGGTCAGCGTGGACATATGGTTATTTTATCACTTAGACTATAATCCACTTTTTGTTTTGATTTTTTTGAGACAATATACTCCAGGCCGTTCTCCAGCTCACAGCAATCCTCCTGCCTCAGCCTTTTGAATGCTGAGGTTAGCAGGTGTGCACCACCATGCCTGGCCAAGTTTTAAAAAATATTTTCTTGTTCAAACATTTCTAATTTTGGCCACTGGCAGTGGCTTCTGGTGGCTCCTCTGGCCTGCTGACTTACAGCCACTGTGCAGTTTTGAACGCTTTCTTACTTTCTGGGATAAGATGCTTCGGTCTCATCTTACATCTCCCCTTCCCCGGGGACCTAGACTCCGCCTTTCTGCATGGGCTCTGGTTCATTTTATGGGAAAGTAGAATTAGAGCGCCAAATATGGCACTGCGTGAGGAATGCAGCCTCCAAGGACCAGTTTGATTTCAAATATCAAACACGTTGTGAACTGTGCAAAGTTGACGGTGAGAAGATGCTTCCCCAGTGTTGGTGCTATGTGTAGATGCTTCTATGTTTTGTTAGATTTTATATGATAAAGAAAAAATGGTAAATTTATCTGCAGAGTTATGCTCAACACACCCCTCAGTTGTTCTGCATCTGTGATGCCCCCGTGTTTGAATCTCAGTTGGAATGAATGTTAGATCCAGCCCCTGGCACCCTCAGCTCTGTAACGTCAAATACCCAGAAGCAAATGAGTTTTGCTTTTTAAGACAGATGGGGAAAAATTCTTTAACATTCATTTTTTCATCCTTGCTGTTCTTTTGATTTATCTAACTTGGCAGATACGAAAAATTTCTTCTGAGAAAGAAAAGACCTCTGACCCACACGCCCTTCTAATGTGGGGCATAGGAAATTTCTGTTATAAACAGAGGAAGTCAGATGTTTCTTTTCCCCTAACTTCTAAGAAAATTATTATTGCTAACATCTACTCCCACCTAGCAATAAAAGTAATTTAATACAAATCAAAGAAAATTTCCCCATTGTAGGAATTTGTTTACTTTATCTAGAGAAACAGATGTTAAGCCATATTCCCATCAACTCCGTGGGAACATTTACAACTTGTACATAATAGAGGTGAGTGTGCTGTGATTATCGTAGGATTTTCATCATTTACTTCTAATGCAAGAGCATGATTTTCGTGATACAACATATTAAAGTCTTGCAGTGAGGGTGCAAGAGTAGGGTGTAGCTCAAAGGCAGAGTGCTTGCTTAGCAAGTGCAAGGGTCCAGGTCAGCTTCCCAGCACTGCATAAACAGACAAACAACCTTGCGTTGATAACTGGCCTTTATAAATGCATCAGAAAGTATGAAATTCAAGCCCTTCACAGGGATTTATACTGGTATTTGAAATGCTTTATTTCTATTATTCAATGTATCTGTACAATTTAGATATACATTTTGATCCCATTCATCGTAAAAACTTTGTACCTCCTCATGATATATCTTAGTTCTTCTTTTCCCCCCATTCTCCTTATCTACAAAGTTTTATTTCCATTTATTCTTCTTTTCTTATTTTTTTCCTCATTCCTTTCTCTCTCCCCTCCCTAGTTCCCTTTTCCTTTTGAACATTTTCTTCCTATTTCACAATATCTATTATATATTTTGGTTCTTATTTGCACTTTCAGTCTCACACCCGAGAAACAATGCAGTATTTACACGTGTGTCTGATGTATTTCACCTAAGAATATGGTCTCAACATACATCCATTTACCTGTAAATTTCTCAAGTTTAAACTTCTTTATGGCTGAGTAGCACTCCATCGAATAAAAAATGTCGTTCTTTAACTATTCATTGGTTGATGGACATTTTGGTTGTTTCTAAGATTTAGTGATTACAAATTGTGCTGCTATACACATGGGTGTGCATATATCACTTTGATATGATGCTTTAAGTTATTCTCGAAAGATACCAAAAAGTGAAATAGCTAGGTCAAATGCAACATTTAATCCTACTTTCTGAGGAATCATCATGACTTTCACAGTGGTTGCACCAGTGTACACTCCCACCAACAGTGGAGAAGGGCTTCTTTT
>PVJX010019487.1:0-34675 GCA_004027295.1 Dolichotis patagonum | reverse complement strand
AGGATACACCAATCTGGGCTGGAGATTGTTCTCCTTCAGCGCTTGAATTACATTACTCCAAGCTCTTCTTGACCTGATGGTCTGTGTCGAGAAGTCTGCCGTGATTTTGATGGGTTTTCCTTTATAGGTGATCTGTTTCTTTTCTCTGATGGCTTTTAATATTCTGTTCTTATATTGAATTTCTGGGATCTTGATTATTGTGTGTCTAGGTGTAGCTCTGTTTGGGTTGTAGGTGGCTGGAGTTCTGTATGCTTCATACTTCTGCATATCATTTCTTTTTTCTATGCTTGGGAAATTTTCTTTAATAATTGCTGTGAATAGCCTTTGTAATTCCCCTGGTTTGATTCCTGCTTCTTCATTCACATACTTTATTCTTAAGTTATAGATCCTCTTGTCATCTTGCAGTCTTTGTATCTTTGCTACCTGCTCCCTTGTTATTTTTAAGAGATCTTCCCTTTCATGACCCCACATTGCAAGCCTGTGTTCAATTTTTGATAGTCTATCTTTGGTTTCTTTGAAGCAGTTTTGCCAGCTTTCTATCAAATCTTTAGTTTCCTGATAATCCCTTTGAATCTGCTTCATAAATTCTAGGTTTTTTCTGAATTCTTCATTAAATTTTTCTCTCCATTTGTGTTCCTCCATTCTTCTGTCTGTGTCTTCTTGAGAGGTGCCCAGCCCTTCTTTTATTAATCTACTTATCTCTTGTTTAATTTGAATTAATATTTCAGCTTTGGTTCCGCTTACGAGGTCCTGAAGATATCTCTTTATGTCCGCTAATGCTGTGTTTGGTGTTGCATTTTTGCTGCCCTCAGTCTCTTTTGTATTTACCTCTCCTGGATCAATGTTCTCAGGGTTGGGGGCTGGGAGTTGTTTCTTATTTCTCCCTTTCGTCATGTTTTTGGTTCCTTCCATACAAGGGTACAGTGCAATTCCCAGACCCTTTTCTTGTTGTTTAAGGCTCCTCTAAAGGGTGCAGGCTAGGAGCTTTAGCCCTCTTCAATAGGTTATCAGAGATTAGAGTTCACCCACGGACAGTGTGCGCTAGCTCCTCCCTTTTGGGCCAGTCAACCTTTGCAGGCCTTCACTGCATCAGTGTGCACTGATCTCAGGGAAGTAATTGGGTCCCCGCCAGGGGCACAGCCTAGTCCAAGCAGATTCCACCAATCCGCTCGGCAAGGGGAGTAACCAGCTGAAGCCACTTCCTTATGGAATTAGGGCTGTCCTGCCCAAATCCAACATGTCATCTAGTCGGTTTCCCCTTTCCCATGGGAGGGTCTTATTCCCATCACTCACCATGTCCGAGAACTGCTGGACTGCCCGACCTCCAACTTCAGCGTGGCTGCGGTGGGAATTCACGGTGCCTCTGGGTGGGTCGTGTGCAGAGCTGAACCCGGCTAGCTGCACGCAGGGCTGTTCAGCTCCGAGCTCCAGCGGCTCAAGCCAGTCGCTTCGGCACAGATCGCTTGTTCAGGTCGGGCAGGAATTCAGGCATCTCGAGGAGGGTGCCGTGCTCGCTGATCTTATCTTCACTAATAGTAGCCCCAGGACCTCTTATTCGAGTGGGTTTTTGAGCTTTAGTTTCTTTCTGTGTTGTGAGAGTCTATCTCTCTCTATCTGGGTCTCTCCAGGGTGTTTTATTCTGGCATTTGAGCTGTCTCTCTCAGAGAGGGTCTCTCTCCTGCTACCTACCAGTCCACCATCTTGTCTTGTATCAATAGGGTATTTTATTTAGAGGATCTAAATTTTTTGAGTTCTTTACATATTTTACATATTAGTTCTCTGAGGAATAGTTGCCAAAATTTTTCCCAACTCTGTAAGTTGTCTCTGCATTCTGTGGGTTTTTTCATTTGCTGTGCAGAAGCTTTTCAAGTTGATATGATCGCATTGGTTTATTTTTTGTACTATTCCTTGTACCACTGGTAGTCTGTTCAGAAAGTCTTGGCATGTGCCTGTCTTCAAGAACTGTATCTATTTTATCTGCCAGAAAATTAAGGGTTTCTGTTTTAACATCTAGATCTCTGATTCATGTCGATTTCAGGTTAGTGCATAGTGAGAGATAAGGGTCTAGACTCAATCTTCAGCACGTGGATAACCCATTTTTCACAGCACCATTTCAGGCTATCTTTCCTCTTGTGCATGTTTTTAGCCCTTTGTCAAAGGTAAAATAGTTGAATGTGTCTAGGGGTTTTTTTGTGTGTGGATCCTTTATAATGTTCCTTTGATCCATATGTTTGTTTTTGTGTCAGTAATAAACTGTGTTTTTTCTATCAGTGTAGCTTTGTAATATATTTTTGAATTTGGAACTGTGGTGCCTCTCATTTGGTGCTTGTTATCAGGATTGCTTTGCCATTCTGGGTCTGATCTGGTTTCATCTGATTTTCAGGACTGTTTTCTGTGGTTCAGTAAGGAAGACTTTTGTCATTTTTATTGGGATTGCAACAAATCTTATACCAATTTTTAAATAATGTCCATACTTTTACTATATTGGTTCTATATTGGACCCACAAATAGTAGATCATTCCATTTTCTGATGTCTTTTTCAATCATCTTTTTCAGAGCACTATAGTTTTCATTGTAGGTACTTTTTCCTTAGTTAGGCTAATTTCAAAGTATTTAAATTTTTAGTTCTATTGTTAATAATGTTGTTTTCATAATTCCTTTCTCAGTAGTCCATTATCAGTATAAAGAAACAACACTGAATTTTCTTTATCAAAACAATCAGTGTTGATTTTTATCGTGCTATGTTATTTAATTTGGTTATTTATTCTAAGAATATTTTGGTGGAGCTTTTGAGTTATTCTGTGTGGAGGATCGTGTTATCTGCCAAAATGATAATTTGATTTCTGATACATATACATTTTATTTCTTTCTCTTATCTGAATTGCTCTAGCTAATGTTTCAAGTACTGTGTTGAACAGGAGTGGTGATAGCAGACACCTTTATCTTTGTGTCTGAGTTGTAGAGGGAAATCCCTTTGTTTTCCCCAAATTAATGTGATGTTGGCAGTAGGCTTGACATAAATAGCTTTGATGAGATTAAGATAATATGTTACTTTTTTTCTTCGGAGTTTTTATTGTGAATAGAAATTGGGTATTGTCAAAGGATTTTTCTTCATCTGCTGAGATGATCATATGATTTCTGCCCTTGTTTATGTGATGCATTACCTTTACTGATTTGCATATGTTACACCAGGCTTGCACCCCTAAGAAGAAGCCTACTTGTTCACAACATATGATCTTTTTGCTGATTTGTTGCATTCTGCTTGTCAGTATCTTGTTGAGATATTTGTTTCTATGTTCAGTAAGGAATCTGGTGGCTGATGCTTCTTCTTCTTCTTCTTCTTCTTCTTCTTCTTCTTCTTCTTCTTCTTCTTTTTCTTCTTCTTCTTCCTCTCTCCTCCTCCTTCTCCTTCCTCTTGTTCTCCTCCTTCTCTTCCATCACTTCTTTCTCCTTCTTTTTCTTCTTCCTGCCTTCTTTTCTGGTTTTCAAATTAGTGTAATGTAAGATTCCAGGAATGACGTGGGGAATAGTCTTCCCCTTTCAATTTCATAGAACAGTTTGAAAATGTTGACCTTACATCTTCCCTGATGTTCTCATGAAATTTGGCCATAAATCCAATAGGACATGGACTTTTATTAATTGGTAGGCTTTTTTATTGTTGCTTCAATTTCGTTGTCAGTTATTGGATATTTCAATGTTTTTATAACTTTTTGGTTCAGATTTGGTAATTCATTGTATCTAGGAATGTGCCTACTTTAATGAACTCTGTCATATGTTGACATACAAGTTGACAAAGTATAGTATTTGCTACTGATTTCTGGCTGGGTCCATTATGATTTAACCTTTTTCAATTTTCATTGCATTGATGTGCTTTTTTTTCTTTTAAAATTGGATGACATTTGTCTATTTTGTTTATTCTTTCAAAGAAACATCCCTACTATATGTGCTACTGAAATGAGCACAAAAAACCCCAGCTCTTTGATTCATTTACTCTTTGTATTTTGTATTTCTTTAAGCCTGCTTTTCATTGGTTTCTGCTCTGAACTTTACAATTTCCTTTCTTGGATAATTTCCTTTAGATTTGAATTTTTTTCCCCAGGAAATTGAGGTGACTCATTAGGTTTTTTATTAAAGTTTGCTCTATTTTTATGATATAATCATTCAAAGCCATAAACTTCCCTTTTAGAACTGTTTCATTGTTCTTCAGAAGTTCTGCTATGTTGTAGTGGCATTATTGTTTAATTCTAGGAGCTGTCATTTCTTTTTTTATTTCCTCTGTGTGCGTTGATTACTGGAGAAGGTGTTATTTAATTTCCATATGTTTGAACAACTCATTCAGGACCTCTCTTCTCCCTGAGGAGCTATTCCTATTCCCCATTCCTCATTCCTATTCTCCAATAAATTTTCCTATTCTTAACCACAAATAATTTTTTCCTGTGTTTGTATAATTTCTGTAGTTTCTTTCTCATTATTTCTAGTTTCATTTTACTATGATTAAAAATATGCATGATATCATTTCAATTCTTATGCATTTGTTTAAATGTACCTTATTGGATAGTAAATAGTCTACTTTAGAGAAAGTTTCATATGCTGCTGAGAAGAATGAATATCCTGTTGTTGAGTGGAATGTTGTCTATAAACCTAGTAAGTATATTTGTTCAATGGTCTTGTTCAACTCTTATAATTCTTTTTTATTTTTTGGTCCATTGATCTAGCTACTTGTGAAAGTGGGGTTCTGAAGTCCCCACTGTAATTGCTTTGATGTTTATATGATCTTTTATGTCCAGCAGTGTTTGTTTCATGCAGTTGAGTGCTCTGTTCTTTGCTCCATATAGTTTATAATTGTCATCTCAAAATTATACCTGTTGAATTGTACCCTTAACCTATATACTGACCTTCTTTGCTTCTTATGATTAGTTTTGACTTAAATTCCACTTTGTCTGACAGCATAGGTACTGTCAGAAGTAGCAGTATAGTTACTTCTGTTTGTTTTGGGGTCCCAATTGCATGGAATATTATTTTCCATTCCATTATTGTTGGTCTATGAATTTCTTTTAGGAAGTAAGTATGTTTCTTGTATATAGTACAGAGTCAGATTTTGTTTCTTGATTGACTGTGCCAATCAATGTCACTTCATTGGGGAATCAAAACCATTCTCATTGAGAGTTATTACTGAAAGGTATTGACTTACCCTTTTCATTTCATTATTTTTCTACTGTTGGCTCTATTTCTTTTCCTTCTATTTAACTGCTCATCCTACCTTGTGTACTTATTCTATTGGATCTTTTGACATGGTTCATTTCATTGTTTCTTTCTAGAATATCACATAGAGGTGGCTTTGTTTGCTTTTGTTTCATTTTGTTTTGTTTTGCTTTGTCCTTTGAGTCATGTTTTCATCATCCTGTGTCTCTTTAGATGATTTTTATTAGGTAAATATCTTATTTTGCCATCAATTTTGAGAGATAGATTTGCATAATTTACTGCCTAGATTTGAAATTGTTTTGTTTTAAGACTTGGAAAATCTATCTCTATGATCTTCTGGCCTTTCTGGTTTGTGTTGAGAAGTTGGCTGTAATTTTAATGGGTTTTTCTCTACAAAAAAAGACTCATTTCTTTTGTTTAACAGATTTTAAAATTCTGTTCTTGTGTTAAATTTGTAGAATTTTTACTATGATGTTTTCTGGAAAGTCTCCTTTCTGATCATAGCTTTTTAAATTCTATATGTCTTCATTGTCTAGATATTAAATTCTTTTCCTATATATGAGAAGTTTTCTACTATTATTTTTGTAAACATGTTTTTTAAAATGCTATTTATTCTGAATTTAGATTTTTCACTAATTCTCCTTAATCTTAGGTTATTCTTGTTTGTGTCATCTGGCAGTTATTGGACCCATTTTTCATGTACTCTTATTGTTTTTAAAGTGTCTCTCAATAACTAGTCACTAACAATAGTCCTGTTTTTTAGTTCTGACATTCTGTCCTCATACTCATGTCTTCTTCTGCCCAATTTTCAACAGATATGATAGTCTCTTGAATTTTTCTTTGGTATCTTTATATGGACTCTAATTATTTTCTATAGTGGACATTCATGTTTTTCATTGTTTTGTTTAGCTCAGCTAGCTTTTCATTAGTTTTATTTTTTATTTAAAGAGAAGGAGAAAGAAAAAACAAACAAACAAAACAGAAAGAGGGTAGCAACAATACAGAATTCCAAAGGGGAAAGGAAAAAAAAAAGAACAACAACCACAACAAAAACAAAAACACTAAGAAATCTCAACTTGATAAGGTTTTTTCTGCACACTCACTGATAATATTGTTTATTAGGTATATTATCTATTTAAATATATCATTTTTGAACTCACCAAGCACCTTATGATTCAATGTTAATCTATTCTGTTATTCTTTTGAATAACTGCCTCTGTAGCTTTTAATTTTCTCCCCTTCAATGCCCCATAGAATAGCTTTGGAGAAGTTAGGGTATTTAGAGGCATTTTGTTGGCTTGTCTTCTCATGTTTCTAGGGTTTTTTTTTATTGTTTGTTTGCTTATATTTTTATGATGAGGTTTCTTATTTAGAAGACTATCAAAAAACTTTTTCACTAGTATGGAGGCTCCTTGGGTTAGCTTCTACTTGAATGTGGCTAACTATAAGCTTTAGCCTCCATCACAGAATCTGACCAACTGTTTATTTTTTAAAAGGTTGCAATTCTCAGATATCTGTGAATGGCTGCAGTATCATTAATGCCACAAAGGCAAGCCAGATATTGGAATAAAGAGACAGCCGGTTGATAGCAACAATTACTTCACTTTGGCTATAACAATAAAATCAGTCACACTAATAACATAAAAGACTGATATTGGTATACCTTAAAAATCAGTAATGTACTACCCTTAATCATAGAAAAGAGATCTATAAACATTAAGACAAACCAAATATTGACTTACAATAAAAATCTACTAAATGGAGCAACTGTATCTCCACTAAAAATGTTAGAACAGCTTACACCCTTAAGGGTAGAGATTTAACTAAATATTCATAAAACTTAATGGCTATATTAGTAAAGACAGAGGCATGAAGAACTAGAGAATGAAACAAGTAAATTTTGAAATATTAATCAATACAAAATGAAAAAGAGGAGAAAACAGTGAAATGGAAGATCCAATTGAAGAGTAAAAGGAAATTTATAGTATCACATAACAGTAACAGTAAAGAACCAATAAATAAAACAAAGAAAAAAACCAGCAAGACAAAAGCAAAAAGACAATTAGGGTAGGATAAAAAGTTAAAAGAATAAAGAAAAAAACCCTTAAGTTCCCCCAAAAATGGAAAAAGAAAGAGAAATAAATCTAATTGCATTTAAAAAATCCCTCTGATTTGAATATGTGTGAAAGTATAAACAAAATTTTTATTGAAAATGAGATATTATAGTACCCATTGATCATTCTCTGTTATTTGGTTCAGAATGCCCTGTAATTCTTTCACTCTTTGAATGGTTTTATACTTTTTTGTTGTGTTTGATATTATTGTATTTGAAACTATGCCCAACTATAGCAGAGAAAGAAATATTGTGATAGCTATTGTTAATGTCCGGTTGTCTTAATGTTAAGTATTGTGTTGCCTAGGTTGTCTGCTCTGTACTGACCTCTTTTGTCTTATTCTCTTTAAAATAAAATGGAAAAAAAAAGAGAGAATGAGAGACATTATAGTAGTCGTTGTTGATTTCCTGTTGTCTTGTTTTGAAGTCCTCTATCACTTGCATTGTTCTGTTCTGATTTACTTTACTGTGCTTTGTTTTGTTTTATTCTCTATAAAATAAAATTTTAAAAAAGTAAAAAAAAATCCCTCTGTGTTTTTCAATAAGTGGTTGCTTTCCAGGATTGGTGGTCCTGGATTCCAGCAAGTCATGATTTTCTCCAACTAGTTTTACAGACTGTGGGTTTGTGATATGCCCTCCTTCATGCAGGAGCCTGTCTCTCTGTACACCCCATTCTGTGGCATCTATTCAGACTGAGAGACATTTTTGTTCACTTGGTTAGGCAGGAAAAAAAAAACTAGGCTTCTGGTTCTGAAGGATGCAGGCCATGGGACAAGGTTCAAGCAAACTGTTGGACTGAATGCCTACACTTTCACATCTAAAAGTCACACTTGCCAGACCTGGTTTCTCACACAGAAGGCTGTATCCAGCCTGACCTGAGATTAAACTTCTCAAAGGATCTATGTCTCCATCCCACTCCCCAGCTGTCTTTCATGACTGACTCCTCTCATCATTTTTGCAGGGCAACTTTGGACACCCTAAACTGAAGATGCTCTGCAGTTATTCTGTGATCAGTCTTAAACAATCCCTTCTCTGAATTGAGCCTGATTAAACACCCTCTGACAACATGAAAAGCACTGCATTGGACTTCTCTAACTCCAGTGTGTGGGAAGGAGTCTCTTTCAAAGTAAAACTCATGCTATTTTTTAATTTACTTTAGCCATGGGCTTTTCTTAAGGCTAGCAGTAATATCCAGGTTTATAATTTCTCCCAAGAGTTGCCACCTTTCCAAAATTTACCTTCTCTCTCAGGGAGTTGGTCTTGCCCGTGGCAAGGCTGGTAGTTTTGTTCACACCTCTGCTAGTTTCCTTTACTCATGAATCAGTGTTATTGTAAGTGGAGAGATGTTCAAATTGATGTTTTTTTAGAGACTGGGTTGATGATTGCTGGAGCATCTTTTCTGCCATATTACTTTGGCATTTACATAGATTAATCATAGCAAACAACTGGCTGGATTCCCCCAGGTGAGCTTTTAACTGAAATTATCTGTATCAAAATTTATGCCAAACTTTGGCACTAATAATGCATAGAAAATTTGGAATTTCCTACTATTTTTTTTACAGTTTATGAGAGTTTTCTATGAAGACAAAGATAATGGCAAACATTCTTTTGCTTCTAAATGTGTCTCCTTAGAAAGCTCAGGTCTAATGGAATCATGACAGTCTTAATTTTTTTAAAAAAATTGAATTCTGGGCTACAGAGACTGTGAGAAATCAATAATAACACCAGTGAAATGAACGACAACAGCAAAATCCCATGACAACAGATTTATATAATTATTTTTATATGAGAATTAAATGTTTTTAAAGAATGACAATGTTCTTCAAATAGAAAGCAAATGAAGTCCTTTTATCTTAAAGGAAGGTGAAAATTTCCATGTTGAAAGCATTATGCAATAATGGCGAAGGTGAAAGCACTAAAATTCTGAATACTCTCAATCTCCTCTGAGATTGAATGAGTCAGGGCTTTTTATGCATCAATGCGTGCTTTAGTTATTCTTAACAAGCCAGTCAAGAAAAATAAAGAGCCATTGGTTGCATATACTGTACATGACTAAGACCATAAAATAGTTCATCTCTTACAGGACCATTGACTTCACAAGTCATCCATGAGCAAGAAAAACTCCTTAAGCTTTCCTAGTCATAAAGATATGATTAGTTCAACCTTTCTGCCTTATATTTACCAAAATTATTCCATCAAAATATTTCATGAAAAGGCTTTTTTCCCTTATTTTCTTCAACTTGAGTTCTTATAATTTAATAAAAAGAATACAATTCTATACAATGATAATATGCACAAAACATACATGAACTTAATGTTTCCAATAAGTGATCAAAGGAAAATCATATAAAATAAAGGATATTTTAAAGATAGTACTATTGTATTACTAAAAAGAAAAGAAAAGAAATATGTGAATAAACCCAACAAAATGTTAGGCAAATTAGAAGATTTATAGATTACTGTCTTGAAGCATAAATAGCAGTGAGGTAATTCAAATTATTCTTCCAACTTGTGTTGGAGAGTCTAGATGACTACAATTCTATGGCCACCAACCTCTGTTGTTTACAGGAAAAGGAAGATCCTGGTAGAACTTCTTTTATCCTCACATACATTCTACTGTTATTTTTTTCCTCCAAATGTTCTCTACTATGACTCATTCCTTTTAACAATCATACTCTTTAAAATTTCATCAGAACCCTAAAATTACACCTAATGGACACTATGTCAGACAGATTTAAATGATTCTAAATGATGTATTAGTAATTTTACTTTATTCTTTCCTCTCATTTTTCCTTCTTAATCCAGAAAAAGGTATTTCAGATGTTTTCCAGTATTTAATAGTCAACTATTCAAAATGATCTGGATGTTTTTCTCTTTAGAACACAAAATAACCTTGAGAATTTTTAATTTCAGAAGTTATTCCATATTACCTGATATTACCTGTATTTTATTGATATTGTTTCCTCATAACACAGAAAATGTCTAGCCCTTCTAATCTTAAGGTTCATTCTCATTAAGGAATTAAGATCTATTATTTACATGTACCAAATTCCCACAAAGAATGTAAACAGTATGTACTCTATGCTTGTACTAATAAACTAAAATTTCAAACAAAACATTTAAATTATAGAAAAAATAAACAAGGTTATGAATCTTACATACGTAGCAAAAATTCTAGGAGGCTGTACTAGGGTTTTCCAGAAAAATTTGAAACAATGTAATATACATGTTTTCTATGTAGAGACACATTGTAAGGCACTGGTTCATGTAATAATGCAAGCTAGAGAAAGATCCATGTGTTAAACCCTTGGCTCCAATGTTGGTAATTCTGAATGCTATAAGCTGTGTAATGTTGTAAGCATTGGGCCTGTACAGGAAGTCATAAGATCATTGAGTGCATGCCCTTGAGGAAATTGTGGAACTTTAGAGTCTTAGTTCTTCTTCCTGGTTTCCCCACATGTTCCCACTATGTTGTGCTGCCTTTGCCAGACACAGATCAAATGGAGTCACTTGATCTTAGACTGTACCTTCAGAGCCATTAGCCAAAATAAATCTTTGCTCTATATAAATTATTTCAGACATTTCTATTATTATAGTTACCAAATATTTCTTAATAATAAGAAACTAACTTATATCACCCCCAAAGTATAGAGAATAAAAACAAAACTAGACAAATTAAAGTTACATCAAACTAATACTTTTGTCTGGCAAATGAAATTATCAGTAGAGTTAAGAGACCACCTTCAGTATTTGTAAGCCTTGTATCTGAGTAATGGTTAATATCTAAAATATATACGGAACTCCTACAACTCAACAGCAAAACAATCCAATAATCTACCTAAAAATTGGGCAAATGACTTAAATAATTATGTCTAAAAATTACAAAATGTCAAATGATATATTAAAAGGTGTTCAAGGAAAATGCAAATCAAAACCACAATGAAATATTACCTTCTGATATATGTTAGAAATCCTTGCACACTATTGATGGAAATGTAAATTGGTACAGTCATGGAATACTGTGAGAAGATTCCTCATAAAGTTAAAAATAAAACCACCATATGATACATCAGTCAGCTACAAAATATATATCCCAACAAAATGAAATCAACATATAGCTGAGTTATCTGAACTTCCATGTTCATTGAAGCATTATTTAAATTAACCAGCATATAGACAACTTAAGTATCCATCAATGAATGAATAAAGAAATGGTGTTGTATATACAAAATGGAATTTTTCTTTGCCATAGAAAAGAAGGAAATCATGTCATATGTAAGAACACGAGTAAACGTAGATGGTAAAGTAGAATAATCCAGGCATGAAAAGTAAAAACTATGTACAGAGCTCAGTTAAATATGGAATACAAAAAGTCGAATTCAGAACAAAGTTAAATCATTTTTACCAATGTCTGGGAGAAAGCAGATTAAGATGGTTTTGGTCAAAGAGTACAGAATTTTTGTTGGGAGTACTAAATTCAGGATATCTATTATACAACATGTTAAGTATAATCGCTAACAATGTATCTACTCTTGAAAATCAATATGAGAATTTTAGAGGTTCTCACCAAGAACAAAAGTGAAGTAATATGTATCTTAATTAATTTATTCATTCCAGAATGTATGTCTATATCAGAATATCATATGTGATAAACATATATGTTTTGTCAATTGAAAATAATTAATTAAATAGAAGAAAAAGCTGCTCTAACTGCTCTTCAAATGTATGTGCCAATCATTCAGAACCTTAGCACATTTATGAGCCTGTAAAATAAGCTACTAGTTTCACCCTCACTGACTTCACAGACACAGGGAGAGGAAGTCATCACAATGGGAACACATACAAAAGCAATGCCAACAGCAAAAATGGCAATAATGTAAGACAACTTTATGCTCTCAGGTATCTGTAATATATCATTTGAAAAAATGGTTTAAAGGAAACAGAAAATGCCTGTCTACCATATAAATGCACTACATAAGGAATCATATAATTATCTTTTAAAGTTATGATTATACTGTTTTTCTGTTGTTGTGTTTTCTGAGAAGTTGTTTATAAATCAGATTTTATTTTAGGCACATTAAAAGAACTAGCTATTTAAAGTAACTGCCATTTAATCTTTATGAAATAAAAATGCTAAATGTAGAATCCCTACATAACAGTTCCTTAAAGCTCAGATCTCATATACGATGTTTCTGGAAGCGGGATACAACTCTATAGCTGTCAGCAGCACTTGACAGTTTCCCCATGAAACTGCTCTTATCTTTTTTGGGTCCCATTCACAACAGCAGTACCACTGCCCTTGTAGGAGGGGCAGACATGTAGCATCTTCCAATTGTCTGTGCTGAGAAACAAACACAGGTTATTGTCTCTTAGTCTCCAAGCGTGACTAAGCTCCCCTATTTCTCTCGATAAAGTCTCAAAATAAGCAGAAGACTTTCCACCAAAAAAGTACCCTTAATTAATTAAATCTACATCTTTAGTGTGCAGAACTGACATTTGAACACCTAGAAACCATACTTCCTTGCAGATAGACTAAATATGTCACATGAGAGTCTTTTACACAATTCTCTACATTTCTTGACTTTAGGTTAATAATATTTCAGGTGTTAAAAATGAAAGCTTTTCATACAATTTAGTGTCTCAGGAAATCAGAAGTTTCTTCCCAATGAGTTTTCTTTCAAAAGAAGAACATTTTTAAGGTTCAACTTTAAGGTTTAACTCACTTTGCATTTGAATCAAATCTATTTTGAAATTCATTTTTGCTAAGGCCCAAACTGATTTTACCTATTGGATGACAGTGTGCATGTAAGCCATGAGGGGTTAGAAGGCTAAAGAAGAGTTGATTGCAGTACTTCAGCCATGGAATTCCTGAAAGCATAACATCCTGCTTATCAAATTAGAACTGCCCAAAGAGAAATCTTCTGACAGGGGTTGAATATTTCTGGATAGGAACTTACAAGGAATTTGTGACCTCTTTCATCATTAATCCAAATATAGCTCATGATTAATTTGGCAGAACAAATTTTTAACACAGATAAGAGAAAGGAAAGCCTCCAAAATCAGAGATTAAGAAATTGAAAGCTACAAAGCAAGGGAAATCATTATATAATAGCCAAAAGCGTGGATCATGGAACCAAATCATATTGTAATGATAAGTTTGACACTTGCATTACTTTAAACAAATTAATTCTATTTAAACTTCAGTTTCCTTTTCTATTAATAGGCATGATAGTAAGCCTATAATATAATTAGAAACTGAGATATAGAGAAGTTATGAGAACCAGATCATATGATCCATCAGTATTACATACAGAACCCCCAGCTCCAAGAACCTGTATCTATTTGGTTACTGACTTACTAACTCTCTGGTAATTGCTAAAATAGTTACTATCAATTTGGATTGAAAATGATGCTCAATATTCTAGTATTAGAGATATGAGAAACAGTAAAACACTTTTAGCTGTTTTACAAATAGAAAAGCACCAGGGTTTCAGAGCATATTCTCATTTCTTAAAAGTTTATTTTAGTTTTTAATCATACTTTCTGAGGTTTCTGTCTAAAAGGAAACGTGGAATGTGGCCAGAAGGCTTAGTGTTTGTTTTTCATTTTTTTAATAAAACAGAAAATGAAGTTGTTTTAAAATTGTATTTGTCTTTATAAATGTGTGTAGAGTAGCACATTAAATAATACTGTAAACAAGAAATTAAAGCTCAAGTACTAAACTGCTACTTACATCCTGAATGACCTTGTGAAAGTTAGGGACCCTCTCTAGCCCTCATGTTTCTCACAGATGAGAGCAAGGGAAATCTTGTTTCTTTATGATGACCAGTAAGTTGGAGATGATTGAGCCTATGGTTAAAAACTTTCTCAATTTTTAAAAACTGTGTGAATAAAAGGCAGACTACTAACAATAGAAAACTTTATACTGGATAACACTATATAATACTGTAGTATAGGAATTGTCCCTGTCTTAGCTACTTTTCACTCTCATTGCTGAGATGAAATACCTGATGCCCAACATGAAGGAAGAAAAGGTTTATTTCTTACAATTGTGGAGGTTTCAGTCCATACTTACCAGCTCCAAACAACAGGGTGGTGTGGTGGCCACCATTCATTGACTGGCTGCAAACAGCAAGGTGCACACTGGCAAAAGAGAGAGACAAACCTTCTTCCTGCGATTACACCATATCCTGGCTCCACCTCTGGGGGTATAGCATTCATACCACCAATCCAAGTACTAGACAATGAACTAATCACAAATGCTAGACTTGGTCGAGTCCATAATTCACGAGGCTTGGGGCCCACTGACATAAACCATGACAACCCCCGTGGATACAAATCAGGATGGAAATATCAGATCTATTTACTAGTAGTATGTGATTCAGAAATATAATGAATGCTAGCTTAATAAAGGACTAGAATGAAAGTTTACCTACTTTTAAATGGAAGACATCAAAAGAAGACTTGGAAATTTTATGAGATTCTTATGAGCCCAAGGCAATTTTTATCTGTATCAATGAGGAAACTATGGCTCAGAGGAAAAAAGATCACATAACAGATCAAAAATAATAAAGTTTGGACTAGATCTGATAGTTTATCTGCATAATCTCTCTTCTATTCCCCTCCCCATTAGAGATTTACTTAGCTCATCTGCACCTTCAACAGACTGTAGACAGAGGCAGAAAGAAAACACTTATTTACTATCATAAGTAAGTGTGGACTACAAGTGAAGACTCTAAGATCTCTGTTAATAGAAAGAGAATGCTTTTCTCAAAAAAAATTTAAACTGTATTTTTTAAAAATTAAATGCTACATCCTGTGCTGTATGTTTTCCAACTCCCACTGGTTGAAATATTGAAGGCCAGAGTTAAGTTGAAGGACTTGTAAGACTGCACAATGAAAAGAATCACTGGCTGCTCAAGCAGTGTTCCTTCTATCCCCAAAGCTTCAGGCTATTGAAAGTGATGTGGAATTGACAAAAAACAGTAAGTGAGACACATTTTTGTTTAAGGTAAGGTACAAGAAAGTTGTTTTGGAATTACATATGCAAAACTCAGGATAAAAGAGAAAATTTAACAGTGAGCTGAGGGCCTACTTTCTTTGTGAAGATGTCATGTGGCACCTTTCTACTTTTGAAATTCAATTAAACTAGTGCACTTTAGCCTTTTTTTAGCTTTCTCAAAGTAGCCTAACTCTCTAGTAAACTCTAATCCTCACCCTCCTTCATTAGTTTTGCTAATTTAGAGAAACTGAAAGCATGATGTGGCAAAAAGGAAAAGAATATTGTGTAACACCATATTTTCTCAGACCCAGTGAAGAGGAAATGTCATCTTGTCAAATAGACTCTTCTTTCTACAGAACTCCTGTGAAGCACATGCTGATAATAGCACAGGGATTTGCAAAACCAGAACAATATCACAGAGAAGAAAAATACTGAGGGCCTGTTTTGGACTGGGAACATCACAGAACTGGCAAGTGGGAGCCAGGGCTGCTCAGGACAGCTAGGCCCGCCCTTTGTCCTCCGGGAACATCGCTGACAGGCAGCTGAGAGCTGGGCCTGTTCAGGACTAGGAACATCCCAGGATCCGCAGCTGAGTGCTGGGATGCTCAGGAGAGCTAGGCCCACCCCTCCCCCTGCAGGGAACATTGCTGTGGCCAGGCAGCTGAGAGCTGGGCCTGTTCAGGACTGGAAACATCACAGGACTGGCAGCTGGGAGCCAGAGCTGCTCAGGAGAGCTAGGCCCACACTTAGCCCACAGGGAACATTGTGAAGACCAGTGCTGGAGGGCCTGAGGTGCCTGGGTCTGCTGCTGCTGGGCCTGCCCCCTCCTCCAAGAAAATCTAGGAAGTCTGCCACAGGCATGACCACAGCTGGGACCTGCCCTTCCACCGGGAACTTTGGACTGCAGTGAACTACCATGCTGGCTCGATGAGAGGCTCTGGAACCCCTCACCCAAATAGAAGACCTCATCAGGCTTCAGTCAGTGTGGTAAGTTTGCCCCCAAAAATAGAGGTCTGCAGTGGGTAAATAGGGACAGAAGTGAAACTTCCTCCAAGTGTAAGACCTTGGCTAACCTGGCAAGAGAGTAGGTAACCCCCTCCCACCACGCAGAGAACATCAGACAGGTTGAGAGGAGTGCCAATATTTTCCTGCCCAAATTTAGAGGAAATTAAAAGAACTTGTGAGACCCCCAGTGACACAGTAGGGCCTCAGCTGACACAAACACTATAGCCTGGGAGACCTGGTGACCTTCCACAACCTGCAGATATAACAACAGCAGGAACTAAGAGTTGCCCTACATAAATACTTCTGGGCTAGTTAGCCCAGAAAGAATATAGGACTCACCCAACAGGCACAGTAGGAGGAATTCAGGAGACTAGATCTCCTCTTCATGGTGGTACACAGCAATTTAACAAACATCAACCACACAGTAAAACCCTGAAATGCACACTGCAGAAAGTTGTGACTGTTGGAATAGAAAGACCAGAAATTTACCCAAAAGGTGAAAATGCCTAAATGAAAAGGCAAAATGCAATCCCGAACATCCAGTCCATCAGGGGCAAGTGCAGGCAATAATGAAATAGAGGACCCTAAAATTCATACAACAGAAATCTCTGAAAAGATAGCAAATGAAGTAAAGAAACAAATCCATGAGGCTATGGAGGAACTCAAATTAGAAATAATGTCTTATGTAAAGACAAAAGTAACAACCTTAATAAATGAGCTGCTCAACATAGCTAGAGAAGAAATAGATAAGAAACTACAGGAGCATGGGAAATTGATTGAAACTTTGAATGAACAATAGAGGAAGCAAGCAGAATCTATGAAACAAATTGAAAGAGATATGCAAGAAGCAAAAAATTGTATTGAAAGCCTGCAAAGCCACTTAAATGAAGCTGAGGATAGAATCTCAGACCTTGAGGACTAGATTGCAGATAGCAATCTTGAAAGGGTAGAATTTATAAAAAAAAACAAAGCAGCATGAAATGACAATCCAACAGCTACAAGATGATACCAGGAGAAACAATGTTAGGCATTAGTGAGGAGGCAGGAGACAATGCAAAGGATATGGCTAAGCTGTTCACAGAAATAACGGCAGAAAATTTCCCAAACATGGGGGGAAGAATTGATATACAAATAAGTGAGGCATATAGAATGCCACACAGTCACAACCAATGTAAACCTACACCCAGGCATACAGCATAAAAACAGAATACTAAAAGCTGTTAGAGAAAAGACACAACTCACCTTCCAAGGAAAGCCTATTAGAATCAGAGCAGACTTCCCAGCACAAACCTTCAGGTTAAGATGAGCTTTGAGTGAAGTATTTCAAGCCCTAAAAGAAAACAACTGTCAACCCAGACTGACGTACCCAGCAAAACTGTCTTTCAAAATTAATGGAGAGACAAGATACTTCCATGACAAAGAACAACTAAAGAAATTCATATCCACCAAATCAACCTTAGAAACAGTGCTGAAGAACATCCCAGGTAGAGATAAAAATGACTACAATCTCCAGAACAACAACAGAAAGAAATCACCAGGCTGTACAAGAAAATAAACAAGAGAGAAAAGCAGGAAACTAACAACAGTAACAAAACATGGCAAAGTCAAGCCAGTACATATCAGTGATATCCATAAATGTAAATTGGCTCAATTCACATATCAAAAGAAACAGGTTGACAGAATGGATCAAGAAACAGGATACCACAATATGCTGTATACAAGAAACACATCTGACTCAAAAAGAAACTAATAGATTAAAAGTTAAAGGATGAAAAACAGTATTCCATGCAACAGGAACCCAGAAAAAAAGCAGGGGTAACTATTCTATTTGCAGACAATGTGAACTTCAAACCTAAAATGATTAAAAGAGACAAAGAAGGTCACTACATACTCATTAGTGGAAAAATTCAAGAGGAAGAACTAACAATTATAAATATATATGCACCAAACACAGGAGCACCCAACTATATAAGACAGATACTAAAGGACATGAAAAACCAAATACACAAGAACACAATTCTTACAGGTGACCTCAACAGCCCACTGTCACAAAGAGATAGATCAACTAGACAAAAAATCAGCAAACAAATATTAGAACTGAATCATACCTGTGAGCAATTGAACTTAGTAGATGTTTACAGAGTGTTCCACCCAACCACATGAGAATACACATTCTTCTCAGCTGCCCATGGGACATTCTCCAAAATAAACCATATATTATCTCAAAAAACATTCTTAAGTAAATGCAAAGGTATTGAAATTATCCCATGCATACTATCTGACCATAACGCACTGAAACTGGAAATTAATGGCAAAAGAAATTTCAAATACATGGAAATTAAATAACAACCTTTTGAACAACCAGTTGGCTACAAAGGAAATTAAATAAGAAATAAAGCAATACTTGTAATTCAATGAAAATGCAGACACAATATACTGTAATCTGTGGCATGCAATGAAAGCGGTCTTAAGAGGGAAATACATAGCAATAAATTGTCATATCAAGAAAACAGAACAAGCACAAATAAACAATCTAATGCTTCATCTGAAGCTTCTAGAAAAAAAGAGCAAGTTAAATCTAAAGCTCATAGAAGAGAGGAAATTGTAAAGATTAGAGCAGAAATCAATGCAATGGAAACTGAAAAAAAATACAAAGCATTAATGAATCCAAAAGCTGTTTTTTTGAGAGAATAAAGAAAATTTACAAACCTGTAACTAACCTTATAAAGAAAAAGAAAGAAAAAACCCAAATTCACACAATAAGGACTAAAAAGGGGTAAATTACTACAGATCCCATGGAAATTCAAAAGATCATGAGTACCTACATTGAAAATCTCTACTCACATAGAGAGGAAAACACAGAGGAAATGGACAGATTTGTAGAAACATATGAACTACCAAAGCTCAAACAAGAAGATATAGCAATTTTGAATACCCAATATCAGGTGTTGAAATTGAAAACATAATAAAAAACTTAACCAACAAAGAAAAGCCCAGGTCCTGATGGATTCACACCTGAATTCTATAAGAAATTTAAAGAAGACTTGTTGCCAATACTCCTTAAAATCTTCAATGAGATTGAAAAGAAAGCAAACCTCCCTAATTCATACCTGGAGGCAAGTATTACTCTGATACCAAAACCAGAGAGAGACCCAACCAAAAAGGAGAACTATAGGCCAATCTCACTAATGAACATAGATGCAAAGATTCTCAATAAAATACTAGCAAATAGAATGCAACAAAGCATCAAGAAGATTATACATCATGACCAAGTGAGATTCACTCCAGGAATGCAGGGATGGTTTAACATATGCAAATCAATAAATGTAATACACCACATCAGCAGAACCAAAAACAAAAACCACATGGTCATCTCAATAGATGTAGAAAAGGCTGTCAATAAAGGCCAAAAACATGTTCATGACAAAAACCCTTCAGAAACTCGGAGTACATGGTGTCTACCTCAACCTTATAAAGGCCATTTATGACAAACCAACAGCCAATATTATACTAAATGGACAAAAACTGAAAGATTTCACTTTAAAATCAGGAGCAGGACAAGGATGTCCACTATCACCACTCTCTATTCAATATAGTTCTGGACACACTAGCCAGCGCAATCAGACAAGAGAAACAAATAAAAGGAATAAAAATAAGAAAAGAAAAAGTTAAATGATCACTATTTGCCAATGACATGATACTCTATATAGAAGACCCAAAAAACTCCATTAAAAGACTACTAGAGGTAATAAACAAATTCAGCAGTATAGCTGGATACAAAGTCAACACTCAAAACTCAATAGCATTCCTGTAGACAAACAAGAAATTCACCGAATGAGAAATTACGGAACCCTTCACAATAACATCTAAAAAAATGAAATATTTAGCAATCAACCTAATTAAAAATGTAAAAGACCTATATACTGAAAATTATACTATGTTTAAAAAGGAGATTGAAGAGGATATTAGAAAATGGAAAGATGTTCCATGCTCTTGGCTAGGAAGAACCAACATCGTGAAAATGACCATACTCCCAAAATTATTATACAGATTTAATGCACTCCCAATCAAAATACCACGGACATACCTCACAGATCTAGAGATAACACTTCTAAAATTCATGTGGAGCCAGAAGAAACCTAGAATAGAAAAAGAAATTCTGGGCAACAAACACAAGGCAGGAGGCATCTCAATTCCTGACTTGAAACAATACTACAAAGCCACAGTGATAAAATCAGCATGGTATTGGTAAAGAAATAGACCTGAGGCTCAATGGAACAGATTAGAAGATGCAAGTATAGGTACAAAGACACTCAGCCACCTGATATTAGACAAAGGGGCTAAACATGTTCACTGGAGGAAGGATAGCCTCTTTAATAAATGGTGTTGGAAACACTGGCTCTCCACATGCAGAAGACTGAAACTAGATCCTTGCCTATCACCATGCACAAAATTAAAGTCTAAATGGATCAAAGACCTAAACATTAAAACAGAAACACTAAATCTACTAGAAGATAAGGTAGGTAGAAATCTTGGAGACATAGGGGTAGGCAGAGAATTCATGAACAAAATGCAAACTGCACCGGAAACACATCGGAGAATCAAAAACTGGGATCTTATATTATTGAAAAGTTTCTGCACTTCAAAAGAAATCACCATCAGAGTGAAAAGAAAATGGACAGAATGGGAAAGAATTTTAACCAGCAACCCCTCAGACAAAGGACTTATATCAAGAACATACAAAGAATTGAAAAACATCAACCTCCCCAAATTCAAAGACCCTCTCCAGAAATGGGCAGCTGAGATGAACACACAGTTCTCAGATGAAGATATACAAATGGCAAACAAATACATGAAGAAATGTTCACCATCACTGGTCATTTGAGAAATGCAAATTAAAACAACATTGAGATTTCATCTCACACCAGAAAGAATAGCTGCCATCAAGAAATCAACTGATAAGAAATGTTGGCGAGGCTGGGGAGAGAAAGGAACACTGCTTCACTGTTGGTGGGAGTGCAGACTGGTACAACCACTATGGAAATCAATATGGAGAATTCTCAGAAGACTAAGAGCGGAAGCTCCATTCAACCCAGCTATTCCCCTCCTGGGTATTTTCCCAGAAGAACTAAAAAGTTCATATCACAGTGATATATGTGCACCTATGTTTATAGTAGCCCAATTTGTGATAGCTAAATCTTGGAAACAACCAAGATGCCCATCAACTGCAGAGTGGTTGAAAAAGATGTGGTATTTTTACACAATGGAATACTACTCAGCTAAAAAAAGGATGATCTTGAGGTCTTCATAGGGAAATGGAGTCAACTTGAGACCATGCTCATTAGTGAAATAAATAAGAAACATATTTATAAATATCACATTGTTTCTCTAGTGTAAAAAGTAGTAAGAAATGTAGGAGTAATAAAACCCAAAATGTGTAATTGCTACTGTAAAAAAGAGAGGAAAAGAAAGTGCTCTAAAGGATATAATTGCATGTATGTTTAAGTGTGTAAGATAGATGACTATACTACTGTTTTTGTTAGATGGTTGAGCAAAACTGTTAACAGTCTCATTGTTTGAATGTCTACTTTGTATGCTTTAATTTTGTAACATGAACAACTATATCCAATGATGAGAGTATATAACATATCAAGGGGTGATTTCCTAGTTTTGGGGGGTTGTTATTGTTGTTGTTTGGGGTTTTTTTGTCTGTCTGTTTGTTTTTGGGTCTTTTATTTTTTTCTGTATTGTTGCTACCATTTTTCTGTTTTGTTTGTTTTTTTTCTCTTTCAATAAAATTTAAAATAGTCTCAAAAGAAAAATAAAAATATTTATGACCCTGAATTGTCTTCCTAGTTTAGAAAAGAGGGTACACTGCAGAAAAAGAAAACATAAACAATTCCCATGGGCAATAAGAAACTGCTCAACTTACTTAGAGATTATAACCTCATTTTGAGCCAGGAAATGGCCTGAACTGTTAATTTAGAAAGTTTTCATGACCCTAGCAAAAGTAAGTAAGGATTTTGGTAGACAGAGGATCTGTCAAAAAGATGAGGAATCATAGACCCCATAGGAATGAAACTAAAAAATAAATACTTAAACAACCTTGCTATGCAAAGTAGGATCCTTGAACCAGAATCACAGGTCCTACAGTAGGCATGTTAGTTATGATCTGCACTGTAGGAACATCTCCACATGTTTCAAGTGCTATTTAGAATTGTGACATGTTGGTATAGATGACAGTCTTATGTAAGCAAGGAAGACTCAGATACAGATTAGAATCACTGGTGATAATTCTGCGTGAGTTGTGAAGTAATCCAAAGCATAAGATCCAGGAGTGGACAGTCCATACTGTATTTTCTTGGCAATGGATTCATGACCCAAATAAATGATTAATTTACAGCAGAGGTGGAAGATGGAGCAAATACACCTTGTTGTGCTCCAGCCCTCTACAAAACTTGACCAAACCTGTTAAAAGATTTCAGGACACCATGAATAGAGAGTGAAATTTTAAAAAGAGTTTCAGTCCCTTCAAGGAACAGAAGTATTTAGTAGCTTAATCAAAGAAGAATCCTGTTTCTAGAAACTCTGTCAACATTATAAAAGCAGAGAAGCTGAGGAAATGGAATGATTTGGAGATTATATGGGAATTCAGAGCTCATATCTGCCATATGGATATCACAATCTCCTAGCAGTAAAACTACTGAAAATGCTACCATTCACAGAGACCTAAATTTCCCCACCCTGTCCAGCTTCACAAACTAGAGTGAATGGTGGTTTCATATTATGGACATGGCAGAGATCCCCAGTGTCCCAAATAAGTATATGATAAAGGCTTAAACAAATGAGACAAGTGTATTATTTTAGGGCTCCAGGAGGATCAAAACCCTCTGCAGAGTTCAAGACTCTGGAGACTAAGACAAGAAACGTCACAGGGTGCCCCATATTTATTTAGCATTCAAACAAGGAAGGGGTTAGAGTGGAAAATGCAGAAAACTTGAGTAGGACCTTGGGAGGGGTTCAAGTACCCCTCCAAGTAACAGACTATATTAATTTAGGAGGACTATCCTAGGAGAAAGTGACATTCACTACAGGAGTGTAATGCTTGCAGCTACAGTTTCTATCTTATTGATTGGGGTTGGAGCCAGGTGTCCTCAGCCGTGACCTATGTTGACCTTTGAGGTGTCTCTTTGTTCTCAGCTCAGCCATGCCCAGGCCATACCACATCCCTGCGCATGTATTCAGCTTCAACGGCTCCAACAGTTTCAGTCATTTTGTACTAAGGAATGCAGGTACCTGACACGACTTATGCAAACTTGATGAAAATAAGTTAAACTCAGTTATTCAAGAAAGAAATATTTTTTTCCTCAGAATGTGTTTAGTGAAAATACTGTGGATTGGAATTTACTGATTTAATTAAAGTGCTCACACCTCTCATTTTAAAAAATCTTGTTATGAAATTTCTACTTAGAATTAGATTCTAGCAAAATTAGTTTAACTTCAAAAAATTAGGGAGTTTGTTGGTATCACTAAAAAAGAATCTCAAATCCCCACTAAAGAGAAATGAAAACTGAAGTTTCACATCCTAACAGCCTTCCCACACTGATCTAATACTCAGGGTCTTAGAGAACATTCCCACATATTCCTGCCAGTGCCTTGGAGACATTTGACAAAATCTGTGTTCACCGGGTGCCGTCATTTACCCTCCAGCTCTCAGCTTGCTCACTAGGTGTGTGTCTTGCATATCTGCTCTGCCCCACTGGGCATCCAGGTCCTCTCTATGCTGTGTACTGCTCTTTCAGGGGAAAATCACCTTTCTAGGGTGCTCCCTCCTGAGGTGCAAGGATGAGAAAACCCATAGGATATCCAAGATCAGATGGATATTTTCTTAGTTCTGCCTGGGCCAAAAGCAGCACCTAACTAAAGCAGAACTAGAGAGAAAGAGGCACAGACTTACCTGATTCCCATACAACCCTTAGGAACTCTGACTGCTCTTCTATACTCTGTGTCTTACCTTTGATGTGCAGGCATGAATTGCTTTCCTAATAGATTATCATTCCAAGTGCAATAGTTTATATAAGTATATTCATTGGGAGGTATGTCTATGTACAGGATGAAGTCAATGTGATCCTTCACCCTTAGGAGACTGTTCACTTTTACTAGAAGGACCAGTCCTTTATTCTTAAAAAATAAGCAAATATACAAAAACCAAAATATTGGCAGTCATGCTCTAAAGCAAAACAGTGATTTTTCTCTTCCAAACAAAATTTAATGGGCATTTTACTCAAAAGGGGATCAAATGTGTGATTTTCTCTTCCAAATAGAGAATTTGATGGATACGTTCCTCCAAAAGAGACAAATATGTATTAGATGTCAGATTATTATATAAGTCCTAGCTTTTAGATCGCACAAAAGTAAAGAAAAAAAAGACTTTAAAGGTATCTCAACAATTTTGTAATTTATATGAGGACTCTCCAACTAAAAGCTTTCTTCTTTAAAAAAAATGTTTACATTGGCCCCTAAAATGGGATATTACTTATTATGTATCATTATCTGTCAAAAAGGAAAGATGTTGTCTACTTTAGTATTTTTGTTTGTTCAATATCTGTGTTTATAACGATGGACAGTAATAAACATATGCAGACAGAAAGAAAGGTAAATCAAGGAGATGGTTTGACAATTCAATGGTAAAAAGCAATTCAGGATTTTCTCCAATGAAAATGTCAATCTTTTCTGACAAGGACAAATTAGAAACACGATTTGCAGAGAGTTCTTTTTTTTTAATCCAATGGGCTGCATGCTGAGATGTTTGAACTATTTTGAAACTAAAAGTTTTTTGACCCCATGCCTCACCAGAGAATTGGTGCTTTACTTGATTTTTATATGTTAAAAATTCTGCTACAAAGATAACTGCCCCTTTGCAGAGGAAACAGATTCTATATACCACACACATTACTGAATACATGGAGGTGTTGACAGGTTCAAGGGAAGTAGTGAGGGTAGGAAAGGGAAAGGGCAGGAAAGTCCAGAAGGGAAACGTTGAAAACAAATACTACAAACATTTGAAAAATAATAAGCCTCTTTTACACAAATGAAAGTCAAAGTATTTAACATATAAAACTATACTCAACAGAGTGCTAAAGCTGTATGTCTGCAAAGGTCTGATAGGCTCTGAAAGTCTTAGCATGCTGGCTTGGCATACAGTAGGTGCAACAATCACAATCATCCAAACATGAATGGAAGTAAGAATTCACCAGATGAATATATGTTTATCCTCTTAAATCACAAGATATGGTTCTTGCGGGGGCAAGTTAATAACTGCTCTTTTTCCCTTCTGTTATTTTAATACTGAATAAAGGCAAAAAAACCCCTTTAAGTTCAATTTCCAAAACTGAGTTTAATTGTATTAAACCAATTAATTTATTGGCCAATATGTGCAGTCTACAAAAACTTATGGAGTCTCAACACCAAGGGCATTAATTCTCTCAAGGTACATTGTCCTCTTCTTCATACGGATTCCTGGGTTTAGAAGCATGTTTATAAATCAGTCAGACATAAAACTCAGTACAATTATCTTTGAACACAAAGGAGTTATAGAGTGATCTCGTATAAGTATGAAACATCTGTGAGTCAGTATCATTCACAGACTGGGTGGAGAAAGGACAAGGCCACACCAGCAAACAAGCCCAGTCTGGGAACCAGCACCATGAGCGGACCACCACAGGACTGGGAACAGCCAGACGGAAACCTGTCCCCATGAGTCAGCACCATTCACGGACTGGAGGGGAGACAGAACAAGGCCACCCCAGCAAGCAAGCCCAGTCTGTGAACCAGTGCCATGTGCAGGCTCTGAATGAACTGGAACAACCAGACCCCACACCCTTCCAGTGCGTGGACTGGCAAACAAGAACTACCAATCACTCCCCGCTGCCACTACCCCACGTAAGTGACAGGCTTCTCTAGAGAAACACAGGCTGAGATGATATCTATCAAGGTGAAATTCAATTGGATGCCTGTGGTGCTTTGGTGTTTCACTACCATTGGAAGTCTAGGGCCAGTGGTCTGATCATAAATTCAGAAGATAGTGGTATGCAGTGTGGCATCTAGAGGAGATCACTTTCTGAAGGTTGCAGCCATTGCTGATTCCCTATGGTCTTGTTTTGAAGTCCTATATGGTTTCCATTGTTTTGTTGGGTTGGGTTTTATTCTTTTTTGTTTTGTTTGATTATGTTCAATCCAATGGCAAGAGCAGCTATTTCAAAGATAGCAAGATATAGTATAGTAGCAATTTTGGATTTACTGTTGGCTGTTTTAAAATCCTTTATGGCATTCATTGTTTTGTTTCTACTGTTTCTATGCTATTCTGTTGTTTGATTTTTACTATGTCTGAAGTTATCTGCACCTCTTTTGAAGACATCAAAAGGCATTATTGTAGCTATTTTTTATTTCACAATGCTTTGAAGTCCCATACCTCTTACACTAGTTTTTTTTGATTGGTTTTATTCTGTTTTTATCCTCTCTAAAATAATAAATAAATAAGTAAATATGAAACATAGCTGTAAAAATAAATATCATGAGTCAGTCCAGGACTGTGCATTTGGATTCCTACCTTGAATGACAACAAATATTTTTAATTATCAGATATAGTTTTCTTTTAACTCATTGAGTTAAAAAATTTAGACCCAGAGGTGGAAATAGGAACACAAATTGAAAATCCCACTACACTTAGGTGTGTAATGCACGACTATGTTATGATTCCAAATATTTGAAACACTAAAAAGTTGATTTAAGCAATTTGGTGAGAGAAAATCATCTTTGTTCCTCTTCCTCATCAGAAAAAGAAGTTTTGTATCTGCCATTGTGAGTCAATTACCATAATAGGATTATTGCCAGTCTGTTCACAAACTAAGCAAATAAAAATTTGCAAGCTTGCTATTTATGCTTGTTACAAGCATGTTCCTATAAATAAATTAGACATCTAATAGTTATGTATTTTACTCCCAGGAAAATATTGAAGTTTGTTGATGCAGATGATAGCTCATTCTGAAAACATTTGATTCTTATGTACAATAGGTTTTCATTTACAGAAACAAAGACTCCCCCAGGCTATTTGACCTGGACTGATAAAGTTATTTTTGCAGTGTTACTTACTAGGTGATATAATATGGCAGAAGGTTAGATGAAATACAAAGCAACAGTATTTAAGTCCTCCATACCAGTTCCTCTCCTGTTAGTGTCCTCCTTTTTGCTACCTTCTCTGTTCCACCTGATAAACATATTCCTCACCCTTATCTTAACTCCAGGAATTTATTCCTATCTTTCTAAAACCTTTGTTCCTCAAACTAAGATTTCTCGTTAGTTCCACTCTGGGAGGTTTTCTTCCAGGAAACTAGAAATTTCACCATGACTATTTTCATAGCTGTAAACAAAAATATATTTTGACTTTTTATCTCTTATTTTATCTGTATCATTTACCACCTATCCATCCATCATCTCTCTGTTTGTCTGTCTTTATACTATAAATATAAAGTCTCTCTGATATTCTGTCTTGGAATCCAGCATTCTACCCATAATGACTGCTCAACAAATGATGTGTGCCACACTGAAAAAGTGAAACTTCACACAAAACAATCAGAAAACAATTTCATTCTTTTCTCTCACTTTCCATGTCTGTGGAGCTAGTTTTTCCCTTGCCCCTAAGATTAAACTGAGGACAGACCCATGACTCTCTAGCCAGCCTCAGGAAATGAAACTGCTGAGAACCTTATCAGTCAGAGAGTACTCAGCTGAGTAAAATGACCTTGTAGTTCAACCTTGCTGGAAGTGTTCAGTTCTGTCTGCCTCTTACCTGCATTCGTGCTGATTCCAGCCACTTGCTTCTCTCTATGTAATAGATATTTTTATTCTCTTCCTACTTTAAATCTATGCCTTGTCTAGAATGAGTTTCTGTGGTGTCTGTCAGACCACCAGGGAAAGAGTAGCTCTTTTCCAGGCCAGTTTCTTTCCTGCCCAGTCTGGTTTTGAAATTGTGCTGTGTCTCTAAGCACCCAAACACAGTGTTTGAAACATAAAAGAATCCAATGTCTCTTATTGCTAGAGAAATTAATGGCTTTGAGGAAACTATCTTCTACCTTTTTAAACAGAATTCTGCTTCATAATAATAGGGAAGAATGGGCTTTGCTCTCCACACTAATTTATTTTCATCTTAGACACTGGGAATGCCCACATCTCCAAATCTATTGCATTAACTGGGGATATACACTGGGGCAAAATGAATGTGTTTGCTTCCAGGTTTAGCCCCAAACCTACTTCATATGACTTACCACTTTCTGCCTTTGCTCCCATCCACATTGTTAAAAGACTTCACTTTTGGATGAGAGCTTCCAAGGAGAGTTGTCCAACCACATAATATTTAGAGTAAGATATAAAATTGTGCTGTGTTATGCACAGATTTTAAGATTTTTTTGTTCCTTTTTTATTAGTACATGTTTGTGGGGGATTGGTACATGTATATAACACATCTTAACTCCTGCTTTTCATCCCCTTTCCTTTGCCTCCTTCTTTCCATCTATCTCTTGTTCCCTTCCTTTTTTTGTTTTTTGTACTTGTTTGCAGTGCACAGTGTTTCCATTCCTTGGCTTGAACTGGTACTGGCACATAACACATCTTAAACCATTTTTTCATTTTTCCCTTCCATTACTTCCTCCTCCATCTATTGATCCCCTTCCTTTGAGAAAGATCTGCTTCTCCACTTACTATTTTCTAGCTTTTATTTTGCTCTTATCCTTTGGGTTTCTTCTATAAGAATGCTATTTGGTATGTGATATTTCAGTTTGTGTGTTTTATTTATTTCACTTAACATTATTGTCTAACACTCATGGCAGTAGCTAATATTAATTCAGTGATTACAATCCCAGGTACAGAATAAAGAATCCTTTAAACTGGAAATGCTGTATTTATAAAAATAAATATAAAAGAAAACAAAACCTCTACCAGCTAATGACCTCTAGATATGAATTAGCAATTCAGACTTTCAAATAAAGTGAGATAATATATATGAAAGTCTTTTAACTGAAAAAAGCTGTTTCTGTTGTGTTTTTTCTTTCTTTACTTTTTATTAGGACATGTTTGTAGTACATAATGAATACACTCATCACGGGGATTTGTGCATGCACATAGCATATCTCAATTCATTTTTTTCACTTTCCCCTCCCTTTTATCCAAACCTTTACCTCCTCCATATTTTGCAAAAGCTCTATTTCCATTTTTTACTTAAATATTTTGTCTTTTAAGTCCCTTTTCCTTTCCTTCCCTCCCTCTCCCCCACCTCTTCTTCTCCTTCCCATTTACACAAGTTCTGTCTGCCTTGTAATGTCTGTCTATGCCATTTTCAAATATTGGCTATAGTACATCACTGCTGCATAGGGGTAAAAAGGCAGCTCATCATCTTTCAAAGATAATAATTATTAGCAATCACTTAAGATTTTTACACATAGAAACAGTCAAATTAAACAGAAGATAAATCATCCTTATATATTCTATTTTTTTCAGTATAGAAAAGAGCATATCTATTGAATGAATGAACTAATGCATATATAACTGGTTAGACTTGAGTTACAGTGTAATAATGACAACTTGATTTTCTTTAACTTCCTTACAATGACATATGTGTGGGAATGTAGATTTTTAAAAATCTAAGAAAAGGGATCTAGAAAATGTTCTTTTTGCTTGATTATAAAGGAAAAATATCAGAAGCAGAACTACTTTTATTTTTAGCCTCCAAGCTAAAATATTCCTTTGGAAATAACTATAGGGTTAGAAGAGTGGTTCTTACCCCGGAGCAGTTTTGCCCTTCGGTTCTGGGGAGTAAGAAAGGAAATGCTACAGGCATCTGGTGAGTGGAGACTGTAACTGATGCTAACATCCTACCTCACATAAGGCAATTCAGAGAACAGAATTATCCAGTCCTAAATGTCAACAGTGCCAAATTAGGAAAACCAGGTTAGTCTTACAACTCTTTATAAGCAGCCCTCAAATCTTCAATATATGTCTGAAATGCCTGCCTTTATCAGTTCACTACAGTTTTGTCTTTGGAGAAACAGTCTGGTAATGAAAGAAAACAAAAGTGAATTTAATATTAAATGATGAGGAAAAATGAACTCTTATTAAATTTTTTCTATTGTTAAGGCAGGGTGTTGAGCACCTGAAGAATTGCACTAATGCTTACACTCAAATTTAACTATTTACTTAGTATTCGCATCAACTGACTCTTAAACAGCACAATGTACTACTGTATGTGTTACTGGGTATGGACTCTTTGCACGGATAAAATGCCAACCCTTCTTCCAAAAATGTTCAATAATTATCACCTAGTACTGCAACTTTGAGGAGGGGAGTTAGTGGCATAAAATTATGGGGAAAAGCTTTTCTTACATTAAATACAAGGTCTAGACCAAAAATAATCTTTACCTTTCTAGCAAACATGATTCCTTCTAAAATTTTTATCCTTCCATTCCTAAATAATCTTACAGCCTCAAGTATGACAAGCATCCTATCACTTTTCTGCTGTGAACTTCTGTTGCCTTGGAGAGAATGATTAACATTTCATTTTCTACATTTGACCCAGGCACAACTCCTCTATAATCAAGCTGCAAGTTTCCATCAAGTCTTAACAAAACTGAACTACTGAGTCTGGTAATGGAATCCAATCCTCTTTTTCTGCAAGATCCTTCCAAGAACTCACCTTCTTCACAACGCAGTAACAACCAAGCTTCCAACTCCTCTGGCAGGCACCAAAGCCCCATGACAAAGAATCTTGTGTAGAAGGACATCTTTGTCTGAGCCTGACCTATATATGCTAAAATGACAGAACTGATTCTTACTCTAAAATTCCATGAAAGATCTTAAATCATCTCTCTCTAATGCAGATGGCAGAGTCAATGGAAGTGCCTTGCTTTGACTGGTGTAGCAGTAGATACTGCAATCATTGATAACTAGTGAAGAAATAATAAGAGACAAGAGGGAAAAAAGGACTGATGGATTAAGAATTTTATAACAGCTGTGCCAAAAAGGACTAAAGGATGAACAGTCAACTTACTTGGATTATTGAAGGCTACAGGCCAGCAGTAAGTTAAATAGTTCAGGGTATTCTGCAATAAATTCTGCAGCTTGCAGTAGGGATTAAATTTTGGAGTATGTTTCTCAGAATGTTCTATCAACTAGGATTCAGTTTCAGACAAAAGGAGTAGAAACTCTAGGTATTCTAAAAATAGAAGTTACTACAGAGAAGTAATTGTTCACATATTCCAAGTGTGATTCCCAGAACATCCAAATTGGCCTACCAAGTAAATAGCTGCCTCCGTGACAGCCAGGGAACTGCAGAGTCACACAGCCACTGCGGCCCCTGCTGTTTCTAGCATAACCTCGTGGGTCATAATCTGGATGTCCAGCAGCCTCTGCCAGAGCTGCATATGGTTCTGCGCACACTGATCACACGTTAGAAATGTGTTACCCACCACTGCCTCTCCCTCCATAAATTCAGTTTTGAATTCACAATTCTACCTCTTCATGTCATTAATGGAACCTCAATTATATCTGTAACCAGAGCCGTACTGGTATTTGAGAAATTCATTTTGCTTTCCAACACATGTAATTTGAAAAGGAATATTAGAAGGAAGTTGGAATAGATTTTGGATGATAGAGGCCATCATATAGATATGTTTGTTTTTCAAGAAGGATTTTTTAATTGACCTTCCTTTTCTTTTTCAATAGAGTGATTATATTTGTAAGAACCATTTGTTCTAGCAAGAAATTTGTCTAAGAAATGATGCCTGTCTTAATCTGATACAGGTATGTCCTGTGCAATATATGTGCTTTAAAAATAACTGTATGTAGATTGAATACTATACTATCATTGACTTATATGCTTTATAAAAAGATATTTAAACTGATATTTAGAGGTTGTTGGTGGCTTAAATTTAAATGTATGTGGCCACCATCTTCAAACAATTAATGGTTTATTGATAAAAAGTTAAAAGGACTAAATTGGGAGGGTAGGTAGAAAGAAAATAAACAAAAAATAGTTACATACATTCTGTGAGCTCTTTTATACACTTTTCAACCTAGATACCTGGAATGAGCTTACAGGAATGTCTTATATTTTCTCCTCTAAGTGCTGTCCAATATTCCATTTTGTGGCTAGTTACATACAAATTTAAGTTCTTTTTGTGCTAAGCAAAATGGCTTTCTTTTCTTGTGAGTTGAGTCCAAATACACTAAATGATATTAGATTTACATAGATTTCACCCTATATTATTCTGTATCATAATTTGTTTCTGTTAACATGCTCCTGGGAATTCCATTTTCCTTGTTTATTTACTCAGAAACTGTATTTTTGTTTTAGTGATGTCCTTTATGCCAATATCTTTCATAATGTTTCTAGGTCCCGTTCCCTTATTTAAGCTTCTACTCTAGCTTTAATTGCTCCTATTATTAGGTTTCATCTACTTTCCATGCTCTCTATTCTAGTCTTGTTTTCAGTTGTATTACTTCTATTTTTTCCCACAATATTCATGTATTGTCCTTTTCTCTTGGCCTACTGCCTTTGTTTTGGTTTCAAATCAACAATTACATATATTAAATGCTCAGCATCCATCCTGTTATGAGTTATCACTCATTTTCACCTACTTCATGAACATATTTTTGAGGAGGATATTTAAATTAAGTATTCTTTCAGTTCTTCATAGTTAAAATTATTTTATAGCATTAATAATTTAAAAACTTCAATGCACATAAAGTTCTTAGGCTAATTTTGTTTTCTTGAGTTTTGTGACAAGACCTTATGTTGTACTGTGTTGACATCAAAAATCTAACTTCTGTTTGGTAAAGGATTTGATATTCTTGCCTATTTCAGGTAATTTCTTTACCTTTATTTTACTTTTAAAATGTGATCATCTATGAGCAGTTTTCCAGTACTCAGTAGGCCCTTTCAATATGTTGATTTGAATATATTTTTAATTGCCATAATTTTTATTGTATTACAGTTTTGAACATGAGTTCCATTCCATTCTTTTCTTTTATTTTTTTTGGGTGGGGGGAGGCTCAAGTTTATGTATATTGGTTTTCTTTGCCTATATGCTATATCTACTACTTTCTCACACAGTTACCTTTTTTATTTGATTGTTCTCTTCTTGGTTCTTTCCATCTCTCCTTCATAGTTTCAATCTATCTCATTATACTTTCTTCAGTAAAGTGTAGTCCTGTTTTCATTTCTGAATTAACTTTTCAAAAGTTTTTCTTCATTTTTTACCAAAGTTTATTTAATCATAACCCCCATCTTGTTTTTGCTCATTTCTATTCTAAGTTCCTGAACTTCTGATTCAGACATAAATTCATAAAAATACACATTTTCATCCTCAATAAATATTGAGATTTTTTCAATTTTCTTCTGATTCTTGTTTTCTTGGTGCTGTTGGAAGTTAGAAAAAATTTCACCGTTCTAAAGGCTTTGATTTCTATCTAATTTCTTTCTCAAATTATAGTTTTGTAGGTTTTCCTTGACATTTCCTGATTGTTCTTAAATTTTTTGAATTTTCCTTAACCCAAAACAAAGTGAAGATCTGAAGTAGATTAATAGATTCTTACCTCAAGTTTAACTCTTACATTGGTATTATAAATCTGAGTATCTTTAATAGATGAAGCTTTGAGGTACAGTTGATATTCTATGTTTTTCAGTAATACTCTTTTATTTAAGGTATTCAGTTTTTATGTCTCACTTGCTTCCTTGTTTTCTATTGCCAATCAGCCTTCAGAGAAAATTTCTGTATGTTTTTTGAAGCCTTAAGAATAAGAAATATTAAATATTCCCTGAAGATATCTCTAAACTGTCTTCTGGTAACCAAGAATTAGTGTCTTCACAATACACAGTTCTCAGATGAAGAAATATGAATGGCAAATAAATACATGAAAAAATGTTCATCATCATTAGTCATGAGAGAAACGCAAATTAAAACCACACTGAGATTCCATCTCACTCCAGAAAGAATGGTCAAGATAGAAAACACTACCAACAACAAGTGTTGGAGAGGCTGTGGGGAAAAAGGAACTCTTCTACACTGTTGGTGGGAGTGTAGACTGGTGCAACCACTGTGGAGGTCAGTCTGGAGAGTCCTCAAAAAGCTGGGTATGGAAGTCCCATTTGACCCAGCTATTCCACTTCTAGGCATATTCCCAGAAGAACTGAAAACATCATACCACAGTGATATATGTGCACCCATGTTTATAGCAGCACAATTTGTAATAGCCAGATCTTGGAAACAACCTAAGTGCCCATCAACTGAGGAATGGATAAAAAA